>JAODUH010036184.1:0-21509 GCA_027564835.1 Typhlichthys subterraneus
ATCTACTGGTCCTAGGTCATCGGGGGACACGGAAATGTAGAGCTGTATGTCATCAGCATAACTATGAAAATTGATGCTGTGACTCCTGATGACATCCCCAAGTGGCAGCATGTACAAATTAAAAATGTTTATGTTGTTTTGCCAGTAAGTGTTCATTCAACAGTGTCCTTTGTTGTTTAGCATCTTCTCTGTTTCTCACCACAACTCTTAACAGTCCTTCCTTTGACTTTCTCTCCTTTCCCAACCACTCCCTGTCCTCCAGGGAGGCTGGCTCCTGACCAGGATCAGTGCAGTGGCGTGAGGGCCAAGGCTTTGGCTCCTGGATTCACAGTCCTCACTGTTAGCTACGCCCATGGCAACGTTCACCTCAGTGCCAAGATCACCATTGCTGCCTATGTGCCTCTCAAAGTGAGTGTTTTCTCCATTGTCGGTGAAATAGTCTGCCTGTCATTTAATGACAGTGGCTTTGCATGTTTTATACTGACGCACATCAAACTGAGGCTTTGTGGTGGCAGTCCTGTAAAATAAATGCTCTTCAAAATATGTGTACTTTTGCTAATTTCTTAGTGGTTTAATTAGTGTGGCAGCTTGACATTCCCTCTGTAAATGCTCTAAGACAGCTGCCGTCTATGTTGTGATCTACCTTAATACTTAAATCTGCCTCAGAGCAGCAATTAGCCTTTGTTTTCTAAGGATACTCGCACACGCACGTGCGCACAAACAGTGCAGACAGTGTTTTGCCATAACCAAGGCAGATGTGTGTAGATCAGCTAGCTTTAGAGTTCTCCTTCTAGGTAATTTCTGTACTTAATTATAACTTTGTGACTAAATATGCTCCCGCTATGCTATTGTTTGGTACCATAACCATAACAAAGGAATAATTATAAAATGTAAATGTCTTATTATTGCGTTTCCTCAAGTGTGTAGAATAACATCCTATTTGTTGCACATTTTAGCAGTGGTGAAAATGATGTAGTGGAGTGATCTCTCAAGCGCTAATTAATTCTGCAGGGAGTTTCAGTCTGCAACCCCTCAATGCAAAATGTTTGTTTTCTACACGGACAACAATCAGGCTAGCTAGTTTTGTCCAATGTGATTTCAGTGTTTTGATTTCCAAACAAACTGATTGGGTTAGATAGAGGTATATAATGTAGTCCAATCATATGTGAGGGAGTTTGAATTAAATCTATTTCCAAACATACTGATTGGGTGAGATAGAGGTATGTAGTCCAATCATATGTGAGGGAGTTTGAGTTAAATCTATTCGCACCGCCTTTGACAAACACAAGCAGACACATACAGCTATAAGATCATCCCCTGGCTGTCAATAATATGCGTAATGTACAGCACATCTGGAAACTATTCACAGCGCTTCACTTTTTTCACATTTTGTTATTATAACAAAGTCAAAGTTACTATAACAAAGTGTCTTTCTTTCTATGATACTGTTAATTTTATGTTTTGTAAAATCTTCCTCCTGCCAGGCGGTTGACCCACTATCTATGGCACTTGTGACTCTGGGCTCATCGAAAGACATGCTTTTTGAGGGAGGCCCAAAGCCCTGGATTCTGGAGCCCTCCATGTTCTTCCGGAACCTCAAGGCAGAGAATGAAATTATAGTCACGCTATCGCTGACTGGACCATCTTCACACAGCTTCAGTGAACACACCATCAGGGCTACCTGCAGAGCTCTCGGAGAGCAGGTCAGATCCACGCTTTGAATGTTAGAATTTCTTCTTGTTGCTAGTTGCTTGATTTTGTGTTTTATATGATTTTTATCATCCTCTATCCACGATTTCCATTTAGGTGTTAGACCAAAAAACAGGTTTACTTCCACTTTAACTATTTTTTACTATTAATGTTTCCACTTCTTACAATGATGAGCTAATGCAAATAACTATTATTTTGCCATAATGTCTGGGATATATCCTGGGACATCCTGGGACCACAATTTCTGGGATATATCCCAGACATTGTGGTCCCAGGACGGTCCAGACCATGAACCGGACGGGGTGTTGATTTGCGAGGGCAACACACTGACAGCAGGGCCACCTTGGCACAAGTGGCATAACATTTGAATGAGGTTTCCATGAGTAATGTGTCATAACACAGTGCGCTGCATCTTGCCCAGCGGACTGCATAGCTGCAGACACGGTCAGAGTGCCCATGCTAATCCATTATGACCACCGGGGTGTAGATAATATTTTTGGCTTATCGCCATGTACATTATATGTCTTTACAAAGGTTTGTTAATATTCTATTTGAGCATTAATTGCTGTCTATGTGCAGCAGTGCAGAACAGTATGCTTTGGTGTGTGCAGAAGCACAACATCTCATTCAGCTGGATTTTGAGCAAGATCGCAATAGCGTAACACAGTATCGGAGTTTAAGTCATAAATCTCAAATGTACGCGCGTACCAAACCTTCAGGCTTTGAAAGTGTTTATAATTTCCTTTGAATTCTCAGTTCTATCATGCTGCGCCATATTACCTGCCAATTTAATAATTCCCTTTGGTATAGTGTCTTGGTGCAAACACTAACTAAACTAACTATCTAGCGGTGATCCTTTTCTCCAGGTCCTGGAGGTGACTGTGGGTAATAAACCCAGTGTGACCAATCCCTATCCGGCGGTGGGGCTAGCAGTGGTCAAGTTTGTGTGCGCCCCTCCGTCCCGCTTCACCTTGGTGCCAGTGTACACCAGCCCGCGGCTGGACATGAACTGTCCCCTTCTGCAGCAGCACAAACAAGTGGTGCGTTGTCAAGTGTCAACATGCTTTCACAGCGTATACGTTTGTCTAATGGCATACCTGTTACGTTTTTAGCAAACCGCTGTACTGTAAAGCCATACAACATTTACATTGTTTGCTACTGTATTGCAAATAAACATGTATTCTTTTTATTACAAAATGTATTTAGGTTCCTGTATCAAATTATCGCAACCCCATATTGGACCTGACGGCTTTTGACCACCAAGGGAGGAAGTTTGACAATTTCAGCTCTCTGACTATAGTGTGGGAATCAACAAAGGTGATGCTAGCCAGTATCGAACACACCATGCCCATGGAGTTGGAGCTACACACAGAAAGCAACAAACAGATGAAAATGCATGGTAAAACTTTTTTTTGTTGTTTTTCTTCAGGTTTTAGTTTTCAGAATGACATAAGTGACTTTCTGTTGTGCCAATGGCAGGTCGTCAAACTGTTCTTGTCCATCACCAAACTGGGACTACGACCATCACAGCAACAGCTGTGGGTTACCAGTCTTCACATCTAACTGCAGCTAAGGTTCTACGTCCGGTAAGAGAAAAGCAACCTCACATATAGACAAGAACATGCCCTATATAATAACAGCCACAAACCTTTAAGCACTTACTTTGTCAGTGGTAATTATAACAAAGAAAGCCTTTTAATGTCAAAATCAACGTTTTCGTTCTATACATTTGTCAACCAATTTTTACATTTCTCTTAAGTCGACTAATGTTTGTTGTCATCTGCTGACTGTACACATGTAACCATGGCATCCTTTTAACTTAATCTTCCCCCCGACAGTTTGAACCTTTGACCCCTGTCTCAGCTATTCTGGAGCTTTTACTGGTAGAAGATGTGATAGTTACTCCTGATATTGTCACCATATACAACCATCCAGATGTGCGGGTAAGAGCCAGATAGGAGAATGCTCTATAACTGATTTATCTATTTACCCTAAAGCGAATGTGTTCTGACAGAATGAGGTAATGTTGTTTGCCACTATTCCTCATTGTCCAAGCTTGTACAGTATTTACTGCTTGCTGTATACTTTACCTCTGTGGACCTTCTTGGACTAATCCTGTGTTGATATACTGTAGGAGCATTGGTTCAGGTGAAGGGGTTAAATATCATCAAGTGTAATGTGTAAGGACATTGTAAAGCATGAGTGCCGTGACATCACAAGCCTGCGTGTCAATGTCACGTGGATTAATATCATGAACGGTTTGCTGCGGGAAAAGCAATAGCTCCAGTAGACCAGGAATGACCCTTCTCATGTGCTTATTAAAGTGTGTCATCTTCACAAGGTTGTGATGTGATGTACTTTGCAGGCGGAACTGGCCCTTCGCGAGGGTTCGGGTCACTTCTTTGTCAATACCAGCGTTAAAGGTATAGCAGAGTTGGTGTACAAAGAAAGCCAAGGAACAGCTCAGGTGAGGATTAACATGGCCTCGACCTTTCTTTGTTGGGACACCATTGTGCTCAATGTTGAATTTCTAATGTACGCTAAAAAAGAAAGAATAGGCTTTGAATGCTCGCTTGTCTTATGTACTCAGGTTGTTCCTGTGCATCCTGGAGAAGTGAAGGTGATGGTTCATGATCTCTGCTTGGCCTTCCCGGCGCCGGCCATGGCCACAGTGCACGTGTCTGACATCCTGGAGGTTTATGTGCGCGTGGTTGACAAGGTCGGTGTCCAGAGATGCAATCCATCCTCTTTGTTCGCCCTGAGACGTCTTGACCATCTGATCCACTGTTATCAGCACCACACATTCCTTGAATGCCTGAATAAATACTTTGAGATGGCAGAGTGGTTTTAAAAAGTAGAAATATCCCCTTTATATGGCAGTGGTATCTTCCATATACAGTATATATTATAAATATCTAATTAATAAAAAACATTAATGTGTCAACAGTATGTATTTTTTTTTTTATACTATGTGAAACTAATATTGATTTGAATGCACTTTATTTATCAGGCCTAATGTAAAAACTCTGCTATATGATGTCCTCCGCATTGACATACAGTAAACGTTTTCCATTTTAGGTGGAGATTGGCAAATCTGTCAAAGCTCATGTGAGGGTGCTAGATGAAAACAAGAAAGCTTTCCCAGCCAAATTCTTCCCTTTGATGAACCTAAAACTCAGTGCAGCTTCTGGAATTGTCTCTCTGCAGTAAGTTATGGAGGAGCCGCTCCACTTTGTGACGTGTATATGCAAGGTTTGATTACTGACATCTGAATTAAAACCTTTTCTCTTCAGAGCATTAACCGACCCTGTAGAAAGAGATACTGCGGCTTTTCTGGTGAAAGGCCTCTCTATCGGACAGACCACTGTGTCAGCTGTTGT
This sequence comes from Typhlichthys subterraneus, assembly GCA_027564835.1. NCBI lineage: Eukaryota > Metazoa > Chordata > Actinopteri > Percopsiformes > Amblyopsidae > Typhlichthys > Typhlichthys subterraneus. The sequence goes on from JAODUH010036184.1 coordinate 5,091, forward strand.
GGTAGATAGAATGGGAATGAAAATAGCATCTTCTCCACAGCAAATAGAGGTATAATTTTTTTTTTAAATAAATGTGATAATGGTTCCTCCAGATTTAGCCTCCCATATCGTATGAGAATATTTTCGTTAAGACCCTTGAATGACTTCCTTTGTTTCCCCTTTCAGGTGTTTCCACCGTTCAAACTTATCCCAAGGAAAATTACTTTGTTGATTGGAGCCATGATGCAGGTGTGTATATCATCCTTGCATTGTCAGGAAACAGCTGGTCTATGCTTCTCACCTCACGTAAGAGGTCTCTTGCAGGATAGTCTCTCTGCAGGAGATTTGCTGTGAATTGCCACACTTTATATTCGGTATAAATGTTTGTTTTTTTTTCTTTAATTTTTTTATGTTTCTCAACTAATGGTCCAATTATGAAATGCCAGACTCACCATCTATCTGAGGAGGCAGCTAATTTCTCAGCATTAAACTCAATAATATACAGATGTCACATATCATTATTGTTGGATCCAAATTTCGCTAGTGTTGTTTAGATTAACACTCTAGATAATTGCCTTCTCCTAATTGTTATCAGACCTCCTAATTTTAAATAATAGCTAATTGAAAATAAAGCTGCTTTTTCTTGTGATGATTTGTAATTTCAAACATAAAACCTTTTTTTTTCTTTTCATCTAAGATCACATCTGAGGGCGGGCCTCAGCCTCAGTCCAACATCTTGTTCTCCATGGCCAATGAGGAGATAGCTTCTGTTAATGGTATCGGCATTGTCAGGGGTATTGCTCTTGGTAACGTAACTGTCACCGGAGTGGTCCAAGCTGCTGATGCAGAGACTGGGAAGCTGGTCACTGTCTCTCAGGTAAAAGCCATTCACGTCTAATGCCACATTAGCATGCTGCTCATCTCTCTCAGCTTCAAAGAAGTGTGCACGCTTCTCTTTTCACAGGATCGAGTAGAAGTTGAGGTTGTGCAATTGAAAGGCATTCGAATTCGAGCCCCCATTACAAGAATGAAGACTGAAACACAGGTACTTTATGTAGAAGAGCTAGTATACAAAATAATGCTCTGAATGTTAGCATCACACAGTGACACAGAATCTGGCCACGGGACGTATAATACTGTAGCTACTGAGCACTTGATCCTTCCCGTTTCCTCTCTAGATGCCTGTGTATGTGATGGGTCTGACCAACAGCCAGACGCCTTTCTCCTTTGGCAGCGCTATCCCGGGCCTCACCTTTCATTGGTTTACCACTAAGAGAGATATCCTGAATGTCCAATCACGTCACAGTGAGGTAGGACAACAGGCGGGTTGAGCCTTGCATCTTTCCATTACAGAGTCACGCTGTTGTACACTATGCCAGCAAGCACTGTACCGATCTTGCTGATAAGCCATTTCTATTTATAGTGTCTTCTGTCGCTTCAACCCCTATTTTTATCAGATTGAGGCCAATTGCATATAGTGTGGTTCCCGCAATATGATAAAAATAAGCATCTGCATTGCCTCAGCTGGGCTGCCTTTTATTAGATTAATCCCTGCTATTTTTACCACTGCAATGACGTCCCCGCTCCCCTTCAGGCCAACATCCGGCTGAACCCGGAGCATAACTTTGCCATGGGTGTGACCGGGAGAACTAGAGGACGCACTGGGCTGAAGGTGGTGCTCAGAGCCACCGATCCGTCGGCAGGGCAGCTGGAGCGAAACCTGCAGGAGCTCAGTCACGAGGTCCAGATCCAGGTATAGCACCGAGGCCAGGGCTGTGTCTCTCTGTCCATCTTCCCTCCCCCTGTCCCTTTCCCCCGGTAGAGGTCACACAGAGTCAACAGCAGTGTGTAAACCGCTGTGTCGGCAATCCCTGCGTGATGCTATTGCAGCTCCACTCGGAGCAGTGCTGCCCGAACCCCTTTACATGCGGTGCGCTGAGCCAAATCCTCTGCAATAGCAATGCTGTGTTTTGCATTTGAAATGGAACATATTAAAGCCATTTAAAAACCAAATAAAAAAAAAAATATATATATATGATTTGAGGAATCTGGACCTCCCTGCTCGTTGTTCCTCATAACCGCTGGTCTGCTAAGCTACATTCTATTCATGTTCTAGAGCTGAGTGTCTAACTTTCTACATGTGATAAGAGTGCAGGTTAATCTTGAGTGCGCCCTGCTTCAGACCCCATTCGACTATGACATGTCATTACAACCAAGACATCAAAGGATGATTAATGCTACCAACTCTTCTTGCTTTGATCAAGGTTTATGACAGGCTCCACATTCTTCATCCAGACGTGGAGGCTGGCGAGATACTGATGGCTCCAAACTCAAATCTCAGGCTTCACACTAACAGGTGAGTTAGGCCTGGGCCAGCTACGGGACCTTTGCCTTTCATCAGACCCTTCGCCGGTCGTCGATGTGTTTTGCAACTTCTGCTACTTTCAGAAAATAGACCCTCCTTTCCCCAGGTTTCTCAGCCAAGGCAACATTCTCATCTCATTTCAATAGGGACGGGGTGGGCGCTCTGTCCTACCAGATGATGGGATGTCCCGACCAAGCTGTCGTCGCCAGTGTGGACGAGAAGGGCTTCCTGTCTTCTAGCTCGCTCACTGGTTCCTCCTCCTTGCTGGTCACCTCACAGGAACCCTTTGGTGTCAATCAAACCATCATCCTGGCTGTCAAGGTCAGTCTGACAGCTCCCGCGAAGAAAGCGTAATCACAGCCTCAAAGGCTGCATCACTTATTAACAGCAAAGTCCATCTCAATAAATTAAAATCGTATTATCTAAAATGTATTATTAAAATCTATGAAGGTCTATTAGAGCTTATGAATGTGCTCAGTTAGCCCAGGACCGTGCTCAGCAGTGGGCTGAAGCGCGTTAGCTCCATAACCAATAGCCCGTATCATGATAATGGCCTCCATTGACCTTGATGGGATGTTCCCCACGGCTCCTCAGGTGTTCCCCGTCTCCTACGTGCGCTTCTCCACCAGCCCTCCCCTGCACACCTCCACCAGAGAGGCCCTGGCTGCCATCCCCCTGGGCATGGTAGTCACCTTCTCTGTCCACTTCCACGCCTCCACCGGAGAGGCCCTGCACAGCACCAACTCCCTCCTGACGTTCTCCACCAATAGGTCTCTATCTCTCTCTCACACACTCACGCACATGCACCCCCGTCAACATGTTTTATCTTCCAAGGGTTTTGTCTCATTTGTTAAGGACGTTGTTCGGGCAGCAATATGACAAATATGCCCGTTGCCCAGTCATTTGTAGGCTTTGGGGAATTCAGTTGTAGAGATGTGTGTGTGCATGTAGTTTCAGCGCTTCAAGGTCAGAGTCTTATTAGAGCTGCTCTGGACTATTAGTACCCAAGGCCTTTCTTGAGTGCTGTGTTTGTGCAACCTATCCAGCCTGACACATATGATTCTTCCTCTGCCAGTTGGATGGAAATTCACTTCAGTGCTACAGGCTGTGAGGATGTTTTCTTTCTTTTCTTTTTTGCAAAACATACATTATAATGTCTTAATTTTTTTATTAAACCTTTTAACTTTTTGAAATCTTTAGTTTTAGCTTTCTAACTTGCTGCCGCCAATGACGCTATGTCAAATAATAGTGGGCTCAGATATGCTTAGCTTGCGTGCTGCTTTGCCGTATATGGTATAAGCCCACTGGTGGGGTCACAGCAGGGTTGAGTGTCAGGGTGTGCTTAGAGTTCCCTCCTCCTCATTTCACTTGAAGTCGTTTCCACCTGAACGAGCTAAATTAATGGCAGCGGGCCTGGCCAGAGGGAACATTGCTGCACTCCCAATGAGGGACTCCAGCCTGCCTGCCCTATAAATTGATTCTATTATCTTGTTCTCTAGGTGCTGACAGACAATTTTAGAGGAAAAGTATCCAAATCATAGTAGTAAAGCATGGATGGTATGGGTAATAAAGGGCCAGACCTGGTCTTAGAAGGGAGCAGGTTTGCACTGTATAGCATGAAAGACCACAGATGTGTTGTAGAGAAATGTAATTAGTGGGGTGTGAGAGTGTATAGATAATTGGACATTGACATCCATGTATAGATCATTGTATAGACATAATTGTATCAATGTATAGATAATTGCATATTACTTGACCTCCGTGTATAGATATTTGCACATTGACCTCCATGTAGATAATTGTACTTATGTATGGATAATTGCATATTTGCATATTTCTTGATCTCCGTGTATAGATAATTGCACATTGACTTCCATGTATAGATAATTGCACATTAACATCCATGTATAGATAATTGCACATTGACTTCCATGTATAGATAATTGCATATTAACGTCCATGTATAGATAATTGCCCATTAACTTCAGCGTATAGATAATTGCACATTGATCTCTGTTGTCAACTCAAATGCATTGCGTCCCTCCTGTGTCTGCCCTGTCCCACAGAGATGACCTGGTCCAGCTAAGCACGGGGCCGGCCAACAACACGCTGATGGTGCGCACGGTCAACGTGGGCCTCACCCTGCTGGCCGTGTGCCTGGAGGACCAGGCGGGCGTGGCCGACTTTGTGCCACTGCCCGTCAAGCACGCCATCCACCCAGAGGAGGCCCAGCGCCTCGTGGTGGGAGACGTGGTGTGCTTCAGTGTCCAGGCTGTCAGCCCAGAGGGTAAGGGATGCGGTAGCTGCGCCAACATGCGCTCATGGACAGATACATTGAGTTATTGGTGCTGCTGATGCTTGATACGCATGTGTGTGCTTTGCATTTGGTAATGCATCTTGCCAATACATTTTAATAATCAAACCATACACATTGATGGTTGAATCTAGCTATATGCATGGTAGGTAGTTCGTAGGTAGATAGTTGTACTGTCATACAGTATATTGAATTATAAATAGATGCTCTATTTAACAAGAAAAACTAGGCAAGCCTAGTTCAGCCGGACCGAGCAGCCTGATGTCAAGTTCCTCTTTTTTGGGGAAAACAAAGTGTACAAATGACTTTCTTCTGCTCTGGTGTTTCACGCTATCGGTGCATAACCGCCACCTACTGTGTAGAACGGTGTGCATATGCTGCCCGCTTTTTAACAAGGTCAGTCAGTCAGTCAGGGACTCAGTAAGCGACATCCGCTCATGTTGCGTGGTCCGGCAAAAAGACAACCTTACAGTATGTAAGGGAGTAACTGGAGTGTTGAGAGCATTCAGTAGTAGCATTACGGAGCAGTGCAAAGGCTTTCTGCAGACTGTACTGGCCCTTCTCCTGACTGCAGGTGTTCATGGCACCTGGAGATCATCGGCCAGTGACGTACTTCAGGTGGATCCTAAAAGTGGGGCAGCCGTGGCCAGGGACTTTGGCACTGTCACAGTGTACTACGAGATGCACGGCACATTGAGTACATACAGAGAGGTATGGTGTGACTCGCAGAGCCTCGCTGACAGGCTGTGGGGTTACTTTGCTAATATGTTGTCCCCCCCCCCCATCTTATTTCTCTGTTCCTCATTATTACAGTAGTCATTTAGATATTTGAATCCTCAAGGCCATTTTTAGGACCTTTATTTTACCAGGAAAAGACTCATTGAGATTCAAATCTCTTTTTCAAGAGCATCCTCCTGGGTATAGACAGGTAACAGTTTCACATCAGAAACACAATAACAACCTAACTATGTTCGAGCAATAGGTACTGTCAGCGAAAGTATGTCCTGTGAACGCAGGGAATACCCACTGTTTTAAAAGAGAATAAAAACACACAAATAATATGGAAAAATACCCAGCAGTGCCTTGTAGATAAAGATATACCATTGACTGAGCCTACATGTTGTTAAAGAAGGCCAGCAAACTTTTTCATATAAAATACAGTGAGTAAGAGCTTTACAATGTAAAATGAATCTCAAAGCTCCATGATAGAGCGTATCAAGTTATCTCAAACACTTGGAAGAAGCATTCATATATAAAATGTCACCATAGTCCAACATAGGCGTAAGTGGCTAAAACAAGCCTCCTTTTAGCATTAAAAAAATAGCATGCCCTATTTCTGGGAAAAAAGTCCCAATTTTAACCTCAGTTTTTTAGCAAGTTGTTGAATATGTAGCCATTGTGTGATTATGTATATCAACAATCAACAGATGTTGAAAAATGAAATTCATAGACCTGCATCCATTTGTATCAATATAAATCTCAGTTGCTCTCTGTGTACTTGCTATTAGTTCCTTGACATGTTAGGTTTTTCTCCAAGATTAAGCAAGGACAGATTAATTGGCTCCGTCTCTTGAACGTCATTGTGCACTCGCTGGCTCCTTCAGGCTGTGTAGTGTGACCTGCATTTATCTTGATCTGCCCAGTTAACAGCAGGTGAATGGATGAAGCTCTTGTGATGAGTGGCAAGTGTTTAATTTGAATTAGGAATGTCCTCATATTGAGATAAGATAGGCACTTGCACAATGGAAACATAGACAGCCTGTTTGATGCACATTAACAATGTTCATAATATCACAGCTGTTTTTTAAACATTTGTTTTGGTAGGTCAACTTAATTTAGCTATGTTCCCAAAAAAATAACATTGGCAATGTACTCTATTGGGTGCTTCCATAGTTGTGTCTATACTGATGCACTGGTATAACAAAACGGACATAATAAAGCAACACCTGAAGAGGGTCCATTGGGACCCTTGACAGAAATATACTTGACTGTCTAGTCATATCAGCCAGTATTCATTGGGGTATTGTGTGCAACATCTGAACACAATGGCAGTAATGTTAAATAAACCCTCCCAGCAGTGTGTTCAGAATGAATTCTAGCCTTGACACTTCCATCTGATTTGATGTAAACTAGTACAGACACAAGATAACTGAATGTAATTAGATTCTTGCACTGTACAGACAGAAATGCATCCACCTGAAACATCATTGCCCGCATCGTTTCTGCTCTGTTCACCCCGCAGATACTAGTAGAAACAGCCACTAGAACGACAGCTTTGGCTCCGGCTGCAGCAGTTGGCAACAACAAGGAGACAACGGTCCACATCACTACCAGAGAAAGTGGAACGAACCTCATAGGTACTGAAGTGTCCCAGTCCCCATGCATGTCAATGACATCGTAACACCCAAGTATCATCTGTGTAAGGAAGTCACAAGGAGCTCACCGAGCGTCACGTTGTCTTCCAGGGTCTTGCACCTCTGCGCAGACAGATGCTGTGGTACAGATGCAGCCAGAGACCTCTGTCAGCTGCCACCTGAGCTTCACCAGCGACGCCATCGACCTTTCTGCTAACGATGTGTTCAGCACACACACCAGCTTTGACCTCAGCACCGGTAGGACTCATCTGGATTCAGAGCATGTTGATGGGCAGCGCTGCTCAGCATTCGTTAACAGTGGTTAGCAAGCGGTTAATGTGAACCCGCCTGACCATCCACGTGTTTGTGCATGCACAAGGGGTCGCAAACTACTGTATGAAACGCATATTTTAATAGCATAATGTAAGCATGTAGATGTATAATATACGCACACAGAACTATGACTTGCATTTAAAATACCTGCATATTTTAACCAAAACATTTAGGTATTCTCTTATCAAAAGCACAATCAGCAGATTAGATTTAACCTGCAATAAATAGTCATAGCCTTAATTACTGATGATCATCTATCTTTAAAGAGGCTAATGTTTAGTTTGGAAAGATTTACCACCGCTGGGAAAGTGTGATTTCAATGGTGTGTACAAACAATGTGACACAATGAATACATATAGGTCTATGTTGTCCTAATCATACTGATGTTGCCTGCCCTTGCTTTAAGATCAATTTGAAGTTTGCATCATTAGCTACCCACTTGAGAACCATGGCGTTACTAAGTAAAATGGGTAGCCAGCGCCCAGGCACTGTATTTGTGTACTTGATCTGCATCGTGTGCAAGAAAATACTGTTAACAAGGGCACAATCAATACCTGCAGGGCCTATGCAGTGAATTTAGGATGGGCTATAAAAAAGTGTCGGGGCGATTTATAGAACTTAGGAGGCTTCCTCTTGCTTGAAAGCAGACGGCTAATTGTGTTTTGGAAATGGGGCTTCCACCTCTTGTTGGCTTATCACTGAGGAGAAACCTCTGGGGGTTTTAGCCAGTTGTCTGAATCCCACTGAGGAGCGAGTCAGTGTGAAATGACTGACTATAGCTGCGGGCTTCCCCACAAACCACAGGATTACAGTGTAATGCAAATAAGATGAGCAGTTGTATTGCTTGTGCGCATTTATGAGCATGTTTTTTATATTGGAGGGAAAGGTAATTTTGAGACGCAGTCACTAGAGATCGTTGCAGTGCATCATTGTATTGGGGTCCTGGCATATGGAAGGTGCAGAATACAAAAGATATAAATGGGTGTTTTACTTGTCTTTTTAATATTTATGCTTTTGGAGCGAAATGTTTCATTTTCATGACATACTGTAGATAGCAGCCCCTATTGCAAGACATGGGTTCGAATGGTTAAGAATCACTGCCTGGCTCTCAAAGTAATCGTATAAAAGTATATATTAAAATATATCGTGTCATATAAATATAGCAGCCATGAGCATGAGAAAATGCGAATACACATTTCATTTCATGTTGCTAGTCTTGTCCATCTGTGAGAATCACTGCAAACCTCTTCCCACACAAGAACAGAAGGAATAGCTGTGTATCTTCCTACTGTAAGGCTAGGTCAGCACGTGCATTGTTTAATTGGATCAGGTTGACCTTTCCCATTCCTACGGGTGAGGTGGTCAGGGCGGGGGAGTCGTCACCTCTGGTGAAGTGCCAGGCTAAACGTCTCCGCTGGGTCCACAGGCCTGTACACCTGCTCCATGGCCCTGCGGCAGCTCACCGAGCGGCAGGCGCGCGTGCTGAGCATGTCCGCGACCAACCTGCTGGTGACGGCTGGCCTGGAGGGCAGCATCTTCTCCGGAGAGCAGGTCGGCGCTCACCTGCCCATAGAGCCGGTGCTCTACTCCGACCAGACGGAGCTGATGCTCTCCAACGTGCACTCGTCCGCCGAGCTCACGGTCTACGGCCCCACAGCGGCACTGTCCAACATGGAGGTCAGCAATATACCATAGTGTCTTAGATGGATGTATACTGTGGCTGTTGGGATACCCTAATGCAGTGTTTCCCTAGCCCTGGTCTTGGGGGGCCACTGTCCTGCATGTTGTAGATATCTCCCTGAAACATATGAATGGATCGTTACCAGGCTTCTGCAGAGATTGATAACAACCCGTTCATGTGAAGCAGGTGTCTTGGAGCAAGGAGACGTCTACAACATGCAGGACAGTGGGTCCCGAGTATCAAGTTGGTGAAACACTGCCCTAATTGTGTTTCAATGAGAACGGCATTCATACCGTATGTATGTATTGCATTATGGCAGGTATTTCTGCAATCCATTTCGATGTAGATTTGTCAGTTCGTTGTAATTTCCCGTATGGGTCCCGTATGCTCATATCACCCCTGTTCTCCCCTCATGTGGTCAGGTGGTGTCCTCTTCTCCCAGCATCGCCGTCCAGGAGAAGGAGGTTTCCCATGGATTCCCCAGTTTCTCCAAGTACACCGTCAGGGCCGTGGACACCCAGGGTGCCACCTCCGCTCACATTTCCATAAGCAGCACCTCCTCAAGCCGCAACCTCCTCATCCCCGTCACTCTCGTAAATGTGGTGAACCCCAGCACCTCCATGCTAGGTCTGCTTGAGTGTGTGTTGTGCTGCTATGTCGAATGGGTAAAACAAATAAGGAATTCTTCAACTACAGTATATAAAGGTTGAGAGTAGCGTAATAATACACACACTGTTTCCCAGAGCTGCTGTTAGCAAAGCCAGTTGTTTAGGCAGCGTGTCTTTTCATCTGTGGGAAATAAGGTCACATAACCGCTCAACATTTGAACCGCACACCCTTTTAATAGGGCGGATGAAGTTATGTAGGCCATTCACATTCCATTGCAACCATAACGAACCACTTATATAATGTGTGCAGTGGTACACTTGTGTTGTCCTTAACACGTTCTGAGAGTCTGCCATAACACCTGTCCTCTCTCTACCCTCCCACAGCTCTAGATGCGAGTTTGGATGGGAGACCCTCCCTGCAGAACGTCATCGACTCCTACCAGATGATGTTCTTCACCATTTTTGCACTGCTGGCTGGTACAGCCATTATTATCATTGGTAGGTAACGCCCATAGACTGTATAGAAATGGACAAACCCTCCGTGACGTCACCCATAGCTTTTCTCCAAAACGTATTTGAACACGTCGCCATCTTTGCAATACCTCACTCTGCCTGTAACGCCCCCTATATGCCCCCTATTCATTATAATGGGATACATTTATGGCTAACATATTTTTAGTTTTATTTATTGTCGATAAACGGGTAGACTAGCTATATAGACAAACCTGTTTTTTGAATCAGGCTGTAAACATGTAGATTTTTGCTGTAAAGTCGGGTATTTTAACATTGGAGTCTATGGTGATTGACTCCCTTTTGCAGCCAGCCTCAAGTGGCCATTCGATGAACTGCAGGGTTTGCCACTTTAACGTTGTATTCATTTCTCAGCACCGAGGTTCCCGCTTGGTAACACCAGGCCTTTTGGGTTGTTACTGCTGAAAATGCTTTTAAAAATGTTATGGAAAATTGCGTGAAGATGTTGCAAATGCATTTTCCATAACCAGTCATGGGGTGGGGGAATTGGTTACGAATTGGGGAATTGGCATTTGGGTCGGGAGGAGAATTTGACAGTATTTAAGTAGTTTCCCATTGTAAACAGGACAGCAGGGCCTCATTTATAAATGCTGCATAAATAGGAATTACTTTCTGCACACACACCAAAACAAAAAAAAAACACACCAACTTAAAGTAAAGTTTGCCTATCTATGGAATCTCTGGCCTATGTGGATGTCAATTATGGTGGCATGAATGACAAACTGGCAATGCCAATGGCAATGATTGAAACTGTTAAACTGACTGTATGTAATTATAATTAACAACTTCATAATTAACTTATGGGAAATCACTTTCTGTAAAATAATTTCTGGGTTTCGGATTTTATTTAGATTATTTTACATGATTTCTGTCAGGGTGGGTGATTACATTATTATAAACTAGGTGTCATGTTTATGGGACAATTTATTTTCCATTTATTATTTTGGATAGTTTGACTTTAATATCAAACTTTCTGAGAGGATCTGAATTCAGAAGTTGCAGCATTCACTGATTATGTGACATACTGTATTGCCACTTTACAAACAATTCCTGATATTATTTGACACAGCTTCTTCCTGGTTCCACTCTGCGTTGCCATTATCTGTGAAATCAACGGGTTGATTTTAATATTAATTTGGGGCCGTTCACATCCAAAAGCTATTACTGTCCACAAAGAATGACCCTGTATGTATAATACCTGCAAAGTGTAAATGTAATTTCCAAGCAGTGTTGGGCAAATCGTTATAAGTTACTAATTACTTATTATTTACTAAACTTCCTGGGTATTTAAAGTAATTAGTTAAGTTATTAGTTACATTACTATATTACTTTCACAATCACTACCCTGTCTCGCCCCTTCTGAAAAAAGACAACTTGTGTAGCCAGCTCATTTTAGAATGTAATCCTCTTTATTGGAACAATAATTAACCTTAGGAGTCAACAATCAGCCAAAGTGAAAACATTGCAGCCTCTCAAACCAGATGATTGGTTCAATTAGCCTACCCGGTTTGCGAGGACTGGATATCTTGTTCTTGCAGCACAGTAATGCAGCATTACTTGGATTAGTAATTGTAATATTACCGTTTTGGAAATAGTAATTACTTATACTAATTATTACTGAATAAAGTAATAAGTTACAGCCCAACATTGTTCCCAAATTATGATTTGATGTGCCATTTAACAGAGATAATCTAATTTCTTTGCTCTTTTTTTCTATTACAGTTTGCCATGCAATCTTTTCTCCAAGAAATTAAGGCCACTGTACTGCTTTCAAACAGAGGATCCCGTCCACCGCAGGTAGTGAAAACATTTTGCACAGCCAGTTAAAGACAACTGTTAAAACTCTCATTCTAAAGACAACGTGCTTGTCAACATCCAACTAGGCATGGGACGATATGAAAAATGTATATCACTATTATCCTGGCCAAAATAATTGCGATAAACGATATCACAATTATTTTAAAATGGCACTAAAACATACTGGAATCACTTTATCTTAATAAACAAATATTTCTATTGTGGTATGACACACATACTTATCTTTTTTGTGTGATTTAGTTAGTTATGAAACCAGTATTTCAACAAATTTGATTAATCTTTTTTATGTGGGGGACACAATGGGCAAGCCGAGCCTTCAGCCATAGTGGTGATTGACTGGAATGCAGTGTTAGTATTTATCAATACAATTTGACTGTACAAGTGAGCTTGTCAAGTCATAGTGGGCATTCACCACGATACGATTATCGTCAGTATTTTTATCGCGATAAGCGATAATATCATATATCGTCCCATCCCTACATCCAATGCAAAGTTCTGGCAAGCCAACCTCAGTGTCTGGTCATTATCATGTTTACCATCAATATATAGCATGTGACATTATCTTTAATTGATTCCATTCCTGTGTAATTTGTTTGCCAACCAGGAATTTAATTCACTGCTATCATTTGTACTTGATAATTGGATTTCTTCAGAATTACACCTACTGTATATAATGTATGCACAGTGTGTGTGTGTCTTTTTCACGCATCCATTTCAGATTGTGGCTCCCCAATGTTGAATTCTACACCACAAAATACCACGGAATCATTCTTTTACTTTTCTTTATTCTTAGAGCACCACGCCTATAATATCTATTGGATGTGCCTCGATATCTCTGCTTTAGAAGATGACTGCAAATGTGTGTAAATTCTTTCTTTTTTTTTCTCTTTTCTCTGTGATGGATCATAGAAAGTTACAGTAAGATATGTACTTTTATGACAGGGCTGCTTAATTTGTATGCATATTACAGTATTAATTTTTTGTGTGTGATATGCAATTCAATATTTTTTAACAGAACTGATATTGTAACTCACCTTTTGTGAATATGAAGAAAAACTGGAATTCAGATTTCTTTTCTTAACCGGCTTTACATGTTTGTTTGCTGTCAAATATGTGCTAGATTTTGAATGATTATGATTATTGGGTTGGTGTGAAATATAAGAACTCAGGAAACTATTGTGCTAGTTGTTTGCAATCGTTAACTTGATCATATTTATTTTTTAAAGATGAGAGAAAATGATTGTGCTAATGGTGTAGCCCAGCCATTTTGTGAACTTTAACTTTAACCACTGAATTTGTTCGTTTCACAAGATTATAAACCCTCCAAATGTGCACCTGATTATATTCAGGAAAATCTCTCTGGCATTCATCTATAATTCAGTTTTGTTCTTGCTGATAAAGGCTGATCATTTTTTTTCCGAGCCATAAGACATGCAGCTGTTCTCTGACTAAGTAAATGTGAAATAGTTCAGAAATGTGAACCAATTTACGTTAATAATCCTACATTCTGTTCAAGTATCAATTAATGTGATTTGGTCGTCATCTTCCTGGAAATTCTGCGTTTGGTTATGTTCTGACCCACCCAGATGTTGACATTACTGTAACCTCTGTTGATGTTGTAATAGTGATGTGATTTAATATATGTATAAAAATAAGCATAGTATTTATGTTAGCTATATTAAGTCAGTTAATGCAGAAGATTCACCAATTGTTTTTGTTTTGCTATGATATTCAAATGACTTTCAGCACATAACTAAGATCTGACTGACTTGTGTGTATTTTTCCTTGCCTTTGCCAATTAAAGTTTTACTTTTTCAATTATGTCCTTATCTTTATTAGCCTCTGGCAAAAATAGGACAGATGTAGTGTTTAGCCAAACAGCAGCAGGTCTAAGCTTTTAACACCATTATAGTCAATACTCTCTCTGTCTGCCTACTTAAATGTAAAGTCAGCAATTGTAAAATACGCCAATATTTCTACAGTATGCCAGCCTTGGCAATGTGTGTTCAATTTGGGGGTGGAACTTCTGACAGAACACCCAGGAAAAATTGGTGTTTTGTTAAGATCAGAGGTCTTCAACAGGGAGTCCGAGACCCCTAGGGGGTCCTCCAAATTATTTTATCCCAAATATTTGTATCCAAAAATGTAAATGTCAGAAAATATACATTAACATAAATGCAACCTGTGCTATATATATATATAAATTTGTCAATTGTTTTAATGGCTCAGTTAGTGGTCTAGTTTTACACATGGCACTTGTACACATTATTGTTGGCCCGGCAACTAAATATTTTATACCATATGTTATAGGGGGTCCCTGTGCAGTGTTTCTATCATCCAAAACGTTTAAGACCTCTGGTTTAGATTGAGTTGAAATATTAACAATGATTTTGCGGTATAACTTTTTTCCGCCTTCAAGATAAATATATGGATAAATAAATAATCCACAATATACATGTGCTTAAATGTTGATTTCCATCTTAAATTGATTGATTATATAAATATAATGCATCTTTCCATAGTTGGACTGCACAGTCTATTGAATTTAAAAATCTTAAATATTGGTGTGTGTGTGGGAGGGGGGTTGAATACATTTAGAGAGGAATTACACTACATGGGCCAAGTCAACACTACTGTAAGTAAATCAAAACTACTTTTTAAAGTAATGAGAAGCCCACCACCTCCAATATTCACTTTAAGGTCGGCAGCCACTGATCTAATATTTCCCTGTCTGCTATGGTGGGTCTCAGGCCACACAGCTCATTGGTATGCCTTCAAATGCTCTTTGCATGCAAGCAACAGCTGCACAGCCTTGTGTGTGAGAGGGAAGTTAAATGTGTGTTGTACTGTAAAGCACCATTCCAATCGACAGATGTAGTTAAGGGTTACAGTATTTGACATGGCAAATGTGGCTTCAGTTTAGCTGCTGTTATATCATAAAGTTTAAGGTTACCAGATGTTTACTAATTTAGGACTGTGTCCTTTTAGGAGCACCACCCATATCTGGGTTGTGGGGGAGTTTCTAAGCAACCAAATGGGCAGCTGCATTAAACTATAACACAACAGGGCTCAAGGGTGTTGTCCAGCAGTCTATTAAAGAGGTTGTGTCGTGGTGTGACACACATACACAACACCAGCTGAACAGCTGGAGACAATAATAATTTGGTTTGGTTTAATACCTGGTTTGGTTTAAACCCATTGATATCCCCCAGTCTACAAGCAACATTTTGAAATGATCGCTTCATTTAATGACATTTGGCTTTTAAGTATATCAGTGCCTCATTATAGTGTTCCATCACGTTAAACTAAAATGACACCAAATGTATCCACCTCATCAAGGGACAGGAGTTAAGGAAACTCACCTGTCAAGCTATCTAGCTGGGTCTGCGTTATTTCTTCCTGCCACTAGCTGTTCCACATGGCTTGCTATACTGACAGTGGAGGGGATCAATGAACTTGGGCAGTAAAGGAGACCTGACAGGAATAGTAAGGCTATTCCTTCAGAATGTTCTGGATGGCAGAAAAGAGTCGCCATCGACTAGAAACCCAAGCAGCAATTTAGTCAGAGGTCAGAGGTGGATGTTTCCAGCCCAATGAAGCTTTGGTCATTTGTTCAGATTTAAATCACAATACCTTCTCTTAAGAGCTTGTTCTAATGTATATAGGGATAATAACAGCAAAGCCACAAAGGTGGCTAAAGGTACTAAAACACGTCATTTGTTCCAGAAACATCCTACTAAGTGCAGTAATCCATGTGGTCTTTCCACTAAATATCAGAATACATTATTTATCACATTACCTCAATTGCGTCCAACCTCATTTTTTTTTTGGCTTGTGATCCCACCCACAATTGCACCTCTGGATGAGGAACATGAGGAGGCAGCTGTAATGCTCCGCACAGACTACTATAGGTCTAAACTTATCTGGTTTAATGATCGCCTCCCTTGTTCCATCACAGCTGGCAAGTGTTTTGTGGGGCTGAACTAAAAGAGCTTCCGCCTCGCTTTGCCTCGCTGGAAATATGAGTGGGAGCATGCCGTAAATCTCTGTGCCTGGCAATAACCTGCTACTGGTCATTCAGTGCACGGAAAAGGAGGAAACCCAATAAGACAATAATGACAAGGGGTGTATTTATTCAGTGCTTTAAATCCTGGGGGTGGCGATGCTCCTCGTACACAAATCACTAGTACATTGTAGACTGTATATGGATGATGTGGACTGTAGCAGTATCCATTAATCATACACCTACTGTATTTAAAGATTTTTGTCCAGATGTACCCTTGGTTTTGAAACCACTGTTAGAAATAGTATGTGGCCCCCTCACCTGAATCCTGAATGGCTTTACTTCTGCTGATAATAATAATAATAATAATAAACTTTATTTGTATAGCACCTTTCATACACAATGTGCAACTCAACGTACTTTACAGTTAAAA
>JAODUH010036195.1:0-21507 GCA_027564835.1 Typhlichthys subterraneus
GGTCCCTTACTGAAGCTGCTGCCCCCGCGACCCGACTTCGGATAAGCGGGAGAAGATGGATGGATGGATGGATGGATAGTTATATATATATATATATATACAGTATATATATGTACAAAACTCTTGTTTATTTGGATACTATTGGACAGTTATCCAATCGGCATTGCTACAAATGTTTTGATCACTTTCAAAATCTACCACCATTTTGCAACACACCTGCAACGTCATTGCATTTAGCCATGCTGATTGGTCCGCCAGCGGGGTGGTTGTGAAAACAAAACGCCAATGTGAACACGGCTTCCAGACTACAGTATAATCTCAGCAAAATGTTTTGCTGAGCGCAATAGTCGGGCAGAGCCAGGCTATCTTATCGATGTTATTCTAATCATTTTGTAATAAGCAGGAATCAGAATTTACAATTAGAGTCAACTGTAGATTACTCTTTTAAATGCTAATGCTGCAATCTTCTCTATGCTGTCCCAGGGCAGTGGGCAGTCCACTGGTCATGGACCCCAACAGCATCTGCAGGAAGACCAAGCGTCTAGCTGGGAAGCAGGCAGAGCTTTGCCAGACGCAGCCGGAGATTGTCAGCGAGGTGGCCAAGGGAGCCAGACTAGGGGTCCGGGAGTGCCAGTACCAATTCCGCTACCGTCGATGGAACTGCACCAGCCACAACAAATACTTTGGCAAAATACTACAACAAGGTGAGTGAAGGGCAACATTGATCGTACAGCGTAAAACAATGTGACTACACTGCATCATGTACTAACGTATTAGCGCCCATTTTAGGCGTAATCTTGTCGCACTTTGAGCCTAAAAACATGAGTATTGTATACAAGAACAGCACGCACATGCCTAAAACACTATTCTGCTGCTGAAGGAACACAGGATTGCAAGTTGCGCTTTCCTAGGATGGGAGGGTCGGGGGGGAGATTGGGAGTGTCGAGCAAACAAATGGGAGGAGATGCGTAAGGAGAGAGTGATTACCTATTCCGTTGAATGTATGGAAACTGCGATGCAAAGCGCAAGTCAGTTTTGCAGTGAAAATTCTCCTCCATTCAAAAGCAGGCGTTATCCCAGTTAGCATGTTTCTTTGAACAGGGGAAGCAAGCAACATCAAGATTCATCCAATAAAGATGAAGACACAGGCCATGGAGAGACGTGCTGAAGGATTTTAATGCTTGTGTGGTGTTAAAATAAATATATTCTTTCACTTTCACTTCTTTCAGTTAAATGTTATAGTCCTCCAAACATAATTATTTTGGGGTAGAATTATGCCCGTTATCTCTAGGTTTGACGATACATATAGATAAGTAGGCTATATTTATAAAAAGGTCTTCATGATCGTTAAACTTTTTTTCTTTTTCTGAGTCTGCTGTTCCATTGCATTTGGGTGCCAAAACTTAAAATCAGGAAGGCTGCAACATAGACTACTCTACTTCTACTTCTAGTGTCTACTTCAAGTTTAGGGCGCTGCCAAGCGCTGATTACGTGATCAGCCGCATGTTTAGTACACCCAACGTAACATGCAATGGCACATCGCTATCTGTGGTCTGGCTGCACTCGATATATGTGCTAACGCACATGCATAAGGCCCTAGATGCGATACCGCTTTGCAATTCATACAGGTTTTCTACAGGCTATAGGCTACCACTTGTTTAGCAGACAGTTTGAGACACGCTTGAGGTACTGCAGGCCAGCGTCAAACTCGCATCCATTTAGCTTCCACTATTATAACTAGCCAATCCCACCAGTCTACGGTAAATTAGTTGATGCTGTTGTCTGCTATGGTGGTGTACCTACAATATACGTATATTGATAACTCAAATTGAATTGAAACTGGCAAGCTGACAGGTTGGTGTATATTGCTATTAATATTCATAGCATTTGGATGGTGAACATTTATGTGGTTTACAATAGGTCCCTCTCTAAGTGTTTGGTGGCACAAGCATATGTCTTTAGTGATTGTCCCTTCTTATTGTCATCTATTATTCTTCTTCACAAAGCTGGAGGTAGGACCTGAACCCATGACCTCAGGAGCAGTCAGTGGTCGTACATCAACCTGAGGTCAGATATTTGACTGACCGTGGCTCAGCATACAAGGGCAGCTGTTGTTTTGCCCACCAGACTTATTTGCACTTGACTGACTTTCTCCTGTTCATCAGGTTGTACGCTCTCAAAATGATCTTCTAAAATTGGCTTTTCCCTTGACATGTTCCTTAAGATCCCTTAACATCTTCCTCCAGCTCTTTGAAGTCTGTAATATGGCTAATGTCGGGTCACGGCAGGGTCCTTAGCAATTACCATGTTGGTTGTTTCTCTAGTACGAGTATGTCCACAGAGAGCTGTCTGTCTGTTGTATGAGAGGGACCACAGAGAGCCTTTATATCCATCAGACAGTGCCACATTTTGTCAACAGTAAGAATATAATATGCAACAAAAGTGCAGTTACCTGCATGTGAGTCTCAGTGCTATAGTGGGAAAGATGCTCGATGATGGATGGATCATGTGATCTAGAGAGAGAACATGTATATGATGTGTTTTCTGTTTGTTTTGTAGGCTTAACTGCTTGTAGGAATTACATTATATTACCGTCACCTTTATATAAAATGCAGAATATATGCAGCTTTAAATTTGAGGAAATACTATTTGCTGCCACGTGGCAAAAGACAATTGTTCATTATGTGCACATTCACAAAGAATAACAGTGCAATACTGTTGGCGTGCCGTTTAAATGGTTCCCAAGTCAAGGCAAGTCAAGACTCTTATTTTAGATGGTGATCTGGAGTTTGCCCTACCAGTCAGCAGAGTGACTCACACCAGAGCTAACAACTTTGAAGCAAAGCATTCTGAAGTGTTTCTTTAAGAGTACCCCAATAATGTCTATACTGTTAAGTTACAGTATAAAAGCCCAGGAGGTTATTATGCTGTCCTGAAACAATCTGGAATGTTGAATCCAAACGGCAAAACTGCATTGATTTGTTTTTATACAGCTCATGGACGTCCACTGGCTAATTTGTTAAAACTTGACAAATGAAATGTCATGTTTTCAGGTAAACATGACACATGCTAAACGTTACCATCTTTTTATATGCCGGTATTACTGCCACAATGCAACTGTAGTGCTAAATTAGGGTGAGAAACATTTTATAAATACACACTGAACAGTAGCTGTGTCTTTGGTAAGCACTCACTCAAGACGTACCCGTTTAGAATCATATAAAAACATCTTCCAAGCAAATGTGGTGGCATAAATGTCCACTCCGTAAATATACTGGATCATTAGCAAATATACTGTAAGCTAAAACACCTTTCGTCATATTCTGTGAATATCTGCTGACAGTCCTCCAGCTGTCCATTGTGTGTGCACACTGCAAAAACAATCTGGTGTTTCTACACAGCCCTGGCTCTATACATGGAAACACAAACATGAGTGGCACATATACATGGACGTATGCAATCTGGGTGGCTTGGCTTTAGAGGGAGCACCCTGTGGCACTGAATGGATCATTTCATTCTGGGCATACTTTACCGTACGAGTACCAAACTGGTGCTCATGAAGCCATTATCCTGCTTGTAACTTAAATTATTATGATAAAAAGTAAAGAATCATTATCCCCCTCTCTTCATTCAAGCTTAGGAGTGTTTATGCGACAGACTAGAAAGCATGTGTGTGAGAGAGAATCTGCCAGCAGAAGACATACTTAATCATGAATTCCTACCTGTCTATAAGTGAAGCTTAAGAGCTGTTCTGTTTTGAAACCTCCCCCTCAGCAATTAACCAGGACTCCTCACTTTACGCTAGCTTGTCAGTGTGCTAAACAGGTATGAACTTAAATTTTAAATAAGGCATTCCGGACAAGATGTACCGGTAAATAATGTTTATAGATACATTTCAAATACAGTTCCTGTAGTTTGTGACAATGTATACACACAGTATTGTAATCATTTAGCAGTAAATTATCTGTGTATACATCATTAAGTAGAACTTTATCGCAAAACCTAACAATACAGGTAAATATGTTAAAAGTAACCATGGACAGGTTAAATCTACAGCACGAACTAGCTAGATGAATAGCTAGATATAGATAGCTCTTTTTCCCTCCCCATTTGTAATAATATCTTCAGGCTATTTTCCTCTACAATTGAGGGATCCTAGAGTTCTGTCATGTGTTCACTGATTGACAAAGATCAGAAAGGGAGGCTTTGGCTCATGGAAAGAAAAAGGAGTATTGTTGCTGTCCAAAAGTGATGTTTGACATAGGAACCTAACGTTAGAGATTTTAAGTGGGGAAGATTAGATACTGTAAGATATGTTACAACAGATATTTGTTCTGCTGGCAATTACTACAGTCAGGACTGTGAGGTGTGTGTGTGTGTGTGTGTGTGTGTCAGAGAGAGAGAGAGAGAGAACGAGAGAGAGAGAAAGATATAAAGTGTGACAGTTATGCCCTAAAACAGTGCATGTACTCATATATTTAACTCACTATAATGATATGACTATGAAAATAGATTTTGTGTATGGATGCAACATTGCTTTATTAGGTGATTTCACAACATGCTGCCTCATTCCACTACCTCACCAGCGTGAATGAACCAACATGTCGACACAAGGATGACACTCATTTTCTGCATTAGAATCAGTTGATTCTCCCCTCTGCGATTAAAACCCTTACTCATGGCCTGCTCCTGAAAGAGAATGAGTATTGCGTTACTTGTCATTAATTGGTGGGTAATAAAACCATCTTGTCTTGATCTGCTTTGTGTTTAAATAGTGCACCAAGCCTAAAGGGGTCATGACTTGGAGTGTGGGCCAGTTTATTAGACATTAATATCAATGCCAAGGCTGCTCTGATGCTCTAATATGTTACTGACATCAAACAAACTTGGTGATTACATTTAAACATAAAATTCTGGCTATTTGTATTGGTTTGATAACTAGTGTATTTTGGCAGATGCAGTGAAAACTTATGTATGTATTTGCAAGGTTAAAGTATTTGCAAGATTAATTTGCGTTCTCTTGTTTTAAGGAGGCAGGATTACTTCGTTGCCAGCAGAAATGTCAATTTCATCATTTGCCCAGACAAGAGAGAGTTACTTTGCTGTGCCCTCTACGGCGTTCATTCTTAATCTCTAAAATTAAACAAGAGTAGTCTTCACGTGTCACATACTGTAAGCATTTGTTGTGCCTGAAATAAGTGTTTTGGCTTACTGGTGGAGGGGTTTGTTGCTGCTCAGAATGCTGAAAGACGATGTGTTAACTGATTTCTGGCTGCAGTACGAATTATTTGTCAGTCACAGGCAGATTTTATTGCTGCAATAACACAGATGTGATACAGTACATGATGATGTGACTGATACCTAATCACAACTGTAAACATTTTAAGTGTATTTCCAGTCTTTTTGCAGTGATAAACCTTCTGCAATATTTCATTGGTAGTATTGGTATTGTTTTACTTGTCTTGAAAATGAAAAGGAAAAGTACATTGTGACGAATGACTCCTGACATGGTGATGTCTTTGTGAGCACCATCTTCATAAGCATATTGAAGGCTGGTGAATAACACTGAAAGTCAGATGTTGTCTGAAGAATAAGCTGTAAAAATGTGGTTTTTAACCTTCTAGACCCTATGCATCATTTTCTGAAAGACTGAGTATTAAAACATATTTGCTAATTCCCGCAGAAGGGCCTTCTGGCATAAGGAACAGACTTAGACAGGCCCAGGCACTCACTGTGAATTTGTTTGGAATTCATGTCTCCAAGGAAAACGTACAAAAGCGTGCCTCAAATCACACGTTTCTGATACCTTTTATTGATTCTATTTTGTTATACTGAAAACCCAAATTCAGTCTTTTGTTTTTCTTGTTTTATGCATGGTAACAAATGTTCTTTAATACAATTATACTATTGATGGAATGTTCTGTAGTGGTGCTATTCCATGTTTTTAATGTTTTTAAGGACATCATTTGTGCAAGCCAGGTGCTTAGATTGTAAAAACACACACACACACACACACACACACGCACACACACACACACACACACACACATACAGACAGTTCAATGACCTGTGCAACACTACCTAGGCAGGGAGATAGACAATACATTATGCACAAATACATATTTTCCTTACAGAAAATACCAAACAATAGACAGGCTGACTCAAAAGTACACTAATGTAATACAAGCTTCAGAGCTAGACAAAGCCGTTATTTCTACTCACACACAGAGAAACACACACACACACATGTGAACACTAAGACAATTTAAACTGTACGGCCATCTTTGGATGTCAGGGTATGCAGCTGGTATTGATATCACGACTTGTGTGTGCAGTTCTTCATCGCACGCCACCCATTCTGTGTGAGACCAGCCCTAATGCATCCCATTCAGTGAATCATGCGATACGGGGTTGGCAGTATCGGTGGTGACTGCACGCTCTCCGCCTTCCATCACACAGAAATAAAAGTCATTCACTGTGGCTCCCATACACAATAGCCTGATCTCTCTCTCTCTCTCTCCCTCTCTCTCTCTCTCTCTCTCTCTCCCTCTCTCCCTCACACACACACACAAGTCCAGTCCCCTAGCCCAGAGCAATCTATGTCCACACAGTTCTACGGTTGAGATTATTTAGTGCCCCAACAGTTCCAAATGCTGGCTTCCTGATAGAACATTAAACAAGCATGTTTCCCAGTAACTCAATATAGCTCCAGTTCGGCTTGGCTGTAAGCAGATATTGTTCGAGACTCATATTTAATTTCATTAGGGAAAAGTTGTATTCATAAAATGGAATGGGTGACACGAAAAGCATCTAATTAAAACATTATAATAATCCACCACTGCACATATACAAATCAGTGGACAAGTTGTGATAAAACAGTGTTACTTCATGCATATGGCCCTCTCACACTGAAGCATATAACAATACAGAGAGTCAAGTTGTGTTGAGTCAATATAAGTATATTGTTGAAGCCCAAGGCGAGGACAGAGGATCAATTTGCAGTTGTGGTTGCACATGCCTTTAGCCAAGAGTGCTAAGCCCTTCACCAGAAATAAACTTGCAGCTGTGGGTGGGTGTGCATGCGTGTGCTTATGTGTGTGAGTAAAGAAGCTCCTATCAACACATCAAATACAATGAGATCTGTGATAGGCTTAATGGGCTAGGATTGAAAGAGAACTGCTTTGATCTTACATTATTGAGTCACTTACTGGCTAGAGTGGCTGACAGATGATTGACTGTGTGGCTGGATAGTCACAGTAGAGTACAGTATTCCTACAGTAATACAAAGCTCTTGACATTTGAAACAACATATTCCATTTGTTTTACTCTGCTATAGTATAGTATTTAATGACACAGATCTGTATATTTCAACCTCCATTGAGCTTTAGTACACATCTACGTTGCTGGATAGCCTAGAGGCCACAGGGCAATGAGAGCTACTGTAGAATGTACTGATAAATCTTGTAAAAGCAACTTAAACATGTAAACTCCAAGAAGTGCTAAATGTAGTTATATTGTGTTTTAAGACCAATTAGCTTTAATTGACACTTTAACTAACAGTGAGTATAATGGGCATAGTAAACGTAACTATTTGGCATCTTGGTCAACAAGAACACATAAAGACCCAGGCCTGCCTGCCACCCATCTTTTGGCTGGTAGTGACTCCTACTTATCCAGATAATGGGGAGGAACCCATTCTTGTAAATAATTTGTTGAACACAAAAACAACTGGTTTTCTTCCTTCTTTCGATAATCAGCATTAGAGTACAGCATATGAGCATTGTTCGACATTCATTTGAGGCTCATTTGAAAAGCAGAGCCATTGTTCGGTCCTGATGGTGGATGTATCTTGTGCACAGCAACTATAAGCCAAACTCCCAGCCAAACAGCCCAGGCTCAATCTCAGTGCGATCTCTGTCCGTCTGTCCTAGACATCCGGGAGACGGCGTTCGTGTACGCGGTCACGGCAGCGGGTGTGACTCACGCCGTGACCCAGGCCTGCAGCATGGGGGACCTCCTGCAGTGTGGCTGTGAGGCCACCAGGACTAGAGCACCTCCCAGACCCCCATCGTCATCGTCCTCCTCCCCCCCTCCCTCCTCCTCCAGCGGGGAGGGCGTGAAGTGGGAATGGGGAGGCTGTGGAGATGACGTGGAGTTCGGCTATGAGAAGTCCAAGCAGTTCATGGACGCCAAGAGGAGGCGGGGCAAAAGTGACATCAGAGCACTGATTGACCTGCACAATAACGAAGCAGGGCGCCTGGTATGTGTGCTGTGCTGTGATTGGTCCCTTGTCTATGGTACAGTAGGTGTTGCTGGTGGACAAACCAAGGCCAGAAAGTAACAAATCCTAACCAGGCATTTGCTCCAAACCAGATGATTTCACTAATTATGCCATGCTCCCCTACTGGAGAGCTATGGTATAGCATAACTGGTAAGGATATGTTTACTTTCTGGATTTTAACCAACTAAAATAAAGTTTGATAAAGTTTTAAATCAATATTTTCAAGATGGTATTACATAACAATAAGCATTTATATTATGTCTGATGAGTGTTTATCAATACATACTGTACATTTTTCTATCTTAATATCTGGTTTGCTTATATCATAGTTTGATGGTGTATATCAACATAAGCCTAGAGATGTGTGCGCCTGTGTGTGCATGTATGTGTGTGTGTGTGCGTGCGTGAGGGTGTATATGGCTGTGTGAACTCATGACAGCAATAATTATATAATTATATAATTATAATTATATTGATATTCCAACATTGCATAATCAAATACCTGTATCAAGTCAGATTATAATTATAATTGCTATTCATTTGATCTTAAACACATGTCAAGTCTCTAGAGGTATACACCAATGGTGTAATGCTAATTTCAAGTGTTGCTTGTCTTGTGGAATGTTCTAGCATTCTGCTAAAATGCAAGGTGGGAAAGATATTGCCCAGAGCTATATTTGTGTAGCGTCGTAAGCCGATATTCGAACAAGAATCGAGTTTCTAAAACACAAAAACAAGAGCGTGCCACACATTTGGTTTTCGGGCCTCGGAGGCACGTAGCTTCTAACATTTCTCCAGCCCTTGTAAAGCGACTAAAGTCTCTCTTTGTTGCTCGCTGCCCCCCCACCCCTCATATGTAGTGCGTTACGACCACCACGATTCAACGTCATATTGGAAAAGCATTTTGCCTTCCATTCAGAGGTCGCCCGTCCGTTAAAGAAGTTAATTATATGTTTTAGCTCTAAAAGTCTACTGCCTCTCCTTTGCTTAGTACAGTCAGTTTAGTTACAGCCCACACGCAAAACCACACACACGCACGCACGCGCACACGCACACACAGGTAGGTTCTCACCTAGGGTCAAAGGCAAAGAGAAGAAGTGAGGGCGGGGGTTAGTCCAATTATAGCATTAGCTTTGCGCATATACTGTACAAGAGAAGCATGCACACAAACATATTCACTCATATTAGGAGCGGTGTGCGCGTGTGTGTGGGTGTGTGTGTGTGTGAGACGGGCTAATTATGTGCCGTATATAAGTGAGTGATCTGTTGTCAAGGCTTGTTAGATGTAGGAAGGCCAGAGGCAACTTAGGGAAAGGGGGGTGGGGGTGTTGGGGGTTAAATTCCTTGGGGATCGCGTTGGCTTTTATCTCACTTATTTATCTGCGTGTGTGTGTGTGTGCGTCGTGCGCATGTCAGAGCATCCGTCCGTGATGTATTGTGAACAACTCCATAATAAATTACAATCCTAAGAGCACTTTGCATTTGTCAGGAGCAGGAAAACCTTCGGTTTCAAAGCTCCGGTTAAACGTTTGTCTTTTCTCTTTGTTCCCCCTCTGTGAACCCCCCCCCACACACACACACACACAAACACACACACCCAACCCTTCAGGCGGTAAAGCTCCACATGCGGACAGAGTGCAAGTGCCACGGGCTGTCGGGCTCGTGCACGCTGCGCACGTGCTGGAAGAAGATGCCCCACTTCCGCGAGGTGGGCGACCGCCTGCTGGAACGCTTCAACGGGGCCTCCAAGGTGATGGGCGGCAACGACGGCAAGACGCTAATCCCCGTGGGCCACAACATCAAGCCGCCCGACAGACAGGACCTCATCTACTCCGCAGAGTCGCCCGACTTCTGCCTGGCCAACCGCAAGACGGGCTCTCTGGGGACGCGTGGCCGCGCGTGCAACAGCACGGCCATGGACGTCAGCGGGTGTGACCTTCTCTGTTGCGAGCGGGGCTATCGGGAGGAGACGGTGGTGTTCCAGGAGAACTGCCTGTGCCGCTTCCACTGGTGCTGCGTGGTGCAGTGCAAAAAGTGCTCCGTCCGGAAAGAGCTCAGCCTCTGCCACTGATGCACGTACATCCGGGGAAACGTGACGCTCTCGAACCACAGTTCACTTCCTGCGGGTTTGAGATTTTAAATGACTTCCTTATGAAAGCGCGGAAAGACTGAGCTTCAACGGAGCTGTAGATGGCCATCGCCACTGGTTCCCCCGGGTTCCGCTGGTGCAGGGTCAGTCATTCCCCCTAAAAAATAATTCATTTTCCAGTAATTACTAACCTTTGATATGGTTGTTTGGATTTCAGAGGTTTGGTAAAAAAATGTCCAGAAAGACAATAAAAAAAAAAGCATCTGACCAAACGTTTTAATATGTCAGAGAAGAATAAAAGCGTGATCACATGGAAACAAAGACCTTCCTAATTTAACAGGTCCTAAAATAAGTACGAAAAGAAAAAAAAATATTTTCTAATTTCCTGATCAATAACTAAAACAGAGCAAGCTACAGTATATTTGAAAAAGGACCAACATGTATAAGGGTTTGGCTCCCTTGTTTCGTCAATTTGACTAAAGGTATTTGTGGAGGCACAATGAATTAACAGGCTGAACATTTTGTCTCCAGATAGCAGAGATAACTGGTGATATAAACTGGTTAAAACTGAAAATATGCATATTCATCAGGTTCAGGTCAAATCCAAATGAAGGCTATGTGAAGTGAATGTTAGTGGGATGAATATAGTAGCAACTCATTTAACCACTTTACATTTCACAAGATAACACCTTTATCTTATCTCAACCAAGGTGCGAATCAACTTCAGCTTTCTTGTACATTTTAATGTCTACTGCTGCTTCAATAGGACTAGAGACTCATTTCAGCCGGGTTGACGCTTATTTCTTCTGGATGTTGGCCTACAGTATTTATCTATTTGACGGATACGGTTCAGTACATGTGCTAGACAGACAAACCACTACAAACAGAGGAATGTGTAACTTCATAGTCAGTTACACTTCAGCTAGCCTACTGACTGATACGAACAAATATCTACACTGTGCTATCTAAACTACATATCCAGCTTGTATACAATGTATTGAGCCTACCTTAATTTCTGAATGACACCCATGTTAATATATTAGAATTCTCTAGAATTATTGCAGATTCATGTCACAGCATTGCATCAGACGCTGTTAAATTCCTTATTGCGACTTTTTCCTTAAGTCTTGCATTGTTGAAATCTAACATATTTCCTCAGAAAGGCTATTTGATGAAACAATGGGTAATAAACAGCTATGATATCATGTAATATGCTCGCTGCTAAAACACATTACAGAAGTTTGAAGCTTTATTATTCTAGTGTAATTGCTCAAGCATAAATGTTTTGACTGAATTATTCTAAATGATAACTTCAAGGATAATTGTCTTTTTTTGCAGTAATGACACATTTTTAGATATACTGTACAAATGAGCTGTACAGATTGTACAGTTGAATATCTTATTGAAGAAATTAATGTTCTACGTCAATTGCCAGATTGCAGGAACACTGGACAAAACTGAACAGCTTTGTGGTCAAAGTTTGCCTGTAATTTAATTTCTGTAACCACATGTATACATACTGATATAATCATGTACCACGGGCCTCAAGGAATGTCAATTCCAATGCATCTGTTTTTCTATAACTGTATTATTAAAATTACAGTAGGGCTATATGTGGATTTAGCACTGTGTCCGTGATTCAATTAACAGGCTCAACAAAATGTTTTTTTAGGGGGGTTTTTCTACAATAAGTTTCTGATTTTAAGAAAAGGGAAATGTTTATATCACTTTAAGAGGATGCTGTCAACACCGTGTTTGCGGGTGTGGAGATGAGACTATTATTTATATAAAGATATGATGACAAGATTTCTCAAAGCAGACCATCTTTCGGTTTCGAAAGCACTTTGGATACAGCTGCCATGAACTTTGTTATAGCTTGGCATTTATAGCTTTATAAACAATTTCTTCCAAAGAAAAAAAGAAAACATTTTTTACTACAAGGCATTGTTTGGTATCAATAAAAAGTAATTTTATTGATTTCTTCTTACAGGGCTAATGTAATAATGCACTTTCAATGATATATTTAGTTTGTAATTACAGTATGTATGTGTATGTGTATGCGTGTGTGCGTGCGTGCGTGCATGCATTGAGGTTGACCAAGACAGCAAGACAACGTCCAGACTGATTATCATTCAAATTGTTGCATTATGTCGGTTATTGAAAGCACACTTCAACTTTTACCCTCTGTCTAAATGTTTTTCTTTTTTTTTTGGCAGATAAGATCTTGTTTTGTTGATTGTTTTGGGACAAAATAAACATTAATATTCCAGTATGCTAGTTTGTTTCTGATAAACTAATATCAACTTTATTACAGTTATATGGCATAATGTTGCTTATACAGTTTTTCTTTTTTCATCAGTGCATACTTTATGTGTAGGCTACACCTATTGCTAGACCATAATAATCAGATATTCCCATATATTTAGTTTCAAGTGATAATATTATAATGCTAATTTACAGTACATTTGTGACAAAAGAATGCAGGACAACTGTAATATCTACAATAAACAGTAATGCAGGACATGTACTAGTAAAATATTATCAACTATAATCTAATTAAAACTTAAATAAAACGGGAAAACTATTATTTGATTTGTTAGGAAATGTAAAAATAACAGATTCCTGGTTACTCATAGTCATTTGAAATGTGGCACAGATGTTATTTCAATGTGTCTGAGCGGTCTGTTTCATTTTCTTTATACTTCATCAGGTTGACAGCTACAGTATAGTATGAGTGTGGATCATCACTATGATTAGAAATGTTATTGGGTATTATTAGTAATAGTAAACATCAGAAAAATAAAATAATAGAATTGTAATATTTTTAATGAATATTGTTCCCAGTCTATAGTAATGTATAAGCAACCCATTGTATACATATTGTTATCGCTCTCCCTTTGATCTGCTCATTGATATCGACAGGAACTCCTTGAGCCTATAGGAAGTGGAATTGACCTCACTTGAACTTTAGAGCATCATTCTCTCTTGATGGGATGAGAAGGAATATATATGATCTGGCTATCAGTCTACTGTATATATCGATGGATCTATCTTAATAATGTCTTGCACTGTACTTGGTTCCTAGAGTTATAGGTAATATAAAATATTGTTTCAGACAGGACATCCTGTCTCTTCAAACCAAAACTTAGACTATAAATGTACAGTACATTCAACTCAATTTAAAACTAAATGGAAGAAATATGTTTAGCCATTCAGTTCTATTTCTAGCCATTCAGTAACACACTTTTAATAAAGACATTCACAAATACAATGCTAATTATTAAGAGGCTATTCCTGGGTGGTTCCTTGTTTGAGTTTACTGTAATGTTTGTAATGTACAGTATACTCTAATTCATATAAGCCTACAGTACTTCATCTGATGACTTACTATGATGTTCATCTTTCAAAATTGAGAAAGATCATATTTTGGAGGCAG
Organism: Typhlichthys subterraneus; assembly: GCA_027564835.1. Taxonomy (NCBI): domain Eukaryota; kingdom Metazoa; phylum Chordata; class Actinopteri; order Percopsiformes; family Amblyopsidae; genus Typhlichthys; species Typhlichthys subterraneus. The sequence goes on from JAODUH010036195.1 coordinate 13,807, forward strand.
AGAAATAAGAAATGGTTTCAACATGCTAACCTTAGCATAAACTTGAAATGTTTGTATCCCATTTTAATAACATATCACTTCTTCCAAGCAGTGACCTCCCGGACCTGGTGTACTGTATGTTGTTATGATGTTATGATGTTCTGTTGGCCTTGTCTCACAAGGCAGAGCTAGGCTTACACACCAGTGACGATGCTATGCCTAAGCAGGTGACCTTCCACTCTACCACCTCGATTCCATCCTTACGCCACTCAGCTAAAAGGAGTTTTTTCCCCAGTTATTTATGCTGTCAAAAAGAGAGGCGGGCGGGGTAGTGGGCCTGTATTAGTTTGAGCTGTGCAAGTCGAAACAAGTACCTGTTTCCCTGGAATTTGCTGCACGGCATGGCGTTGCGTAGCCATGTCGAGCCAAAAACGGTCTTGGAGACACAGAGAGATGTATGTTAAGAGCGCTAATGCAGAGTAAATGAGGTATGACCTTTGTCTTGTGTACTGTGCCATATACCGTGTCTGTGCAATAAAGATACAGTATAGGCCTATGATCACATTAGGTTTTATTGAGTGAGATTTGTCTCATGTTCGTTATTCTTCTATAATTTGGTTCTGTCATAATCATCAACTTCTAATCTGCACAACCTCCTCATGGAAACAAGTAGAGACAAAGTAAGTGATACATAATAATAAACATAAATAAATAAAACATTGCGGTAAATAAAGCGACATCTGTATGTGTACATGCCTTCCTATGCCTCTATGCATTAAGCACACACTGTTTGACACAAATCTCTGTGTGGAGACCAGTCTGAGCTCTCAATAATGAATGCACTCCCGCCACACTGCTCACACATGCATGCACACACGCACACAGTTAGTTAGTGTTAGTCACTTCCATAGTTAAACAAATAAGGTTCTGCTATTTCTTATCTCTTGTGCTTATACTGTTAGCTCAACACTCGGTGGGCTTTTTCTTTGATTGACCATGGTGTGTGTGCGTGTGCGTAAGTTCAGTCTGGTGGAGATGGGCAGATGACACTGTGAAGAAAGGAAGGCGTTGGAAAAATGTAAGAAAGAAGCAAAGCATCAGTAAAGGAAAGCGTGAGATGTGAGACAGGGCCGATAGAGGCATTTAGAGTGAGAGTTACACAACGGGAGAGACATGACTTAGACGTAACCTGACTCGATAATGTCCTGCTTCCATTTGAGTGAACTCTCCATCTATCTACAGTACCAGTGAGATGTTGCTTACACAAAGAGCATGGAGAGATCAACACTGTGTGGGGCTTCATCTGATAGCAGTCACTGTAATTATAGGAATATATACTGTGTGTGTGTGTGTGTGGGTTCTTGCAATATAATTTGTCCTGCTTCCACTGCTGCCTCGCACGCACTGCTTATGCTTTGCTACAACGCACACACACATGCACACACACACACACACACACACACACGCTCGTGCATACACACACATGCACACGCGCACACACGCACGCGCGCACATGGGCAGACGTGCACACGCACACAAACACACACACAGTAGCGCATACGTACACACTCAAACGCTTGCATTACACCAGAAACAATGTAAACACACACACACATTACTGCAGAGAGTACACATAGAGAACACACAAGTGCACACGCTATTACACACACACACAAACACACGCACACACACGTGCACACGCACACACACACACACACTTATGTAATTTTTGGGGACGCATATCTCAGCACCCCCCCTTAGAGAACACCACTTTCTGAATGGCTTAGAGAGATGTTAGCAGGTGGAAAATATGACTGAGTCTGTCACAGAATGTCACTTTTGTGTACTCTACTTTCCTTTGGGGACAAGAGTCATTCAATTATCTGCATTTATTTGTTAAGTAAGGTGAATGTATGAAATGCAACATTTGATCAAGAAACACTGTTCTTGAGTTCCTCCCAAGCTAAAGAAAATGCATTAATGAAAGTAAATCCAAAATAACCTTTTTTCGTTCAAATATTTTGCAAGGTCGCGGGAAATAGAAATTAGTGTATACCTTTCTGACATACAACAATCACACTAGTTATCTGTGCATCCCTGCTTAACTGATTAGGATGGCTGGTTCGGTTCAGGTACTTCTTCATTATCATTGCTACACTACTGACCAATCCTTCCCATGTAATATACCCACCTACAACTTTCTACAGCAAACTCTGGCATAGATGTGCACACAACTGTATTGTTTAAGCTCCTATCATGCAACATATCTTTACAAATATTCTTGTATTGATGCAAACCATCTACAGCAACCCAGATGTTATAACATCGCACACACACACACACACACACACAAGCACATACATACACACACAAACGCATGCATTACACCAGAAGTACACACACACACACATTACTGCAGAGATTAGAAACCACGCAAGTGCATACATACACACACAAACGCATGCATTACACCAGAAGTACACACACACACATTACTGCAGAGATTAGAAACCACGCAAGTGCACATGCTATTACACACACACACACACACATACACACACACGCACACACACCCACACACTCACACACACATGCACGCGCACGCACGCATGCAAGCACACACACACACACACACTCACACAGCTCCTGTCTAGCAGTTTGGTGCGTTTGGAGGAGACAGTGATCTTTATGAGTTAATGCAGCCCTGGAGGAGAATCCTCTAAGTATAAGTCAGTTACAGGGCCCACCAAGGTAGCGGGACAACACTTAATAACACTGGTCCCTTTCTGGCATAATAACCCATCTCCTGCTAGTCTGTGATCATACTGTATACATGTTGCCTGCAGTTAATTGACTCATTGGTATGTGTGGATTGGGAGTACATTATATATAAATGATAATAGGTTGTTTGGGATATGTTTATTTTAGATGTTTGTGTGAAAAGATATAGAACCATAGAAGTAGGATAACAGTAGTAGTCATAATGTTCTTTATGACTATTAACTATTGTTTCATTGCCACATACATTCATAATTCATTGTGTGGGTAAAGCATAGAGTAGCTCAAATATCCAACGTTTCCATCATATTTCTACCAATTAACTAATTATCTGTAAGACAAGAGACCACAGAAAAGGTACAGAATTGCAAGTTTTTAAGACAGTGTTACCGGTGAGCATACTGTCAGGGAACCTGTCTTCATTGCAACATCCTGAAATAACACGTACTGGTCCACAATGTATCCAGGATGGATAAACATCAGAATGACCTCTCTGCATCTCTATTGCTTTGTTTATCTTGTCTTCCTCTTTTTGGTTCTCATTTCCATCCCCTCTCTCTCTCTCTCTCTCTCTCTCTCTCTCTCTCTCTCTCTCTCTCTCTCTCTCTCTCTGTTATCTCGGGCTGTAAAAACATGGCTGCCAAGGATCGGTTGGGAGACAGAGGGGGCCTGCTGTCTTCTGAGGCATCTTTGGCTCTCTCTTCCCAATTTTTTCTTTCTGTTCCCAGAAAGAAAAAATTGCATGTCTTCTTTCTTTCTCCCCCCTTCTCTTTCCCCTTTCTGTCTATCTGCCTTAATATTGCTGTCTTTCACTCAAGTTATCTCTCAGACAGAGGGCTGTTTGCACAAACACTCAGGGTTTCCTAGATGGTAAGCGAAATGTAACAAAATATATGTTCAAATGTTTGTAGTCTTAATTCCTATGTTAGCCTAATGTCAACAGGTTGGACATGTGATTCCTGCTAAATTACTCCTTAATGTAAGTCATATCTCTGCTCTTGTGCAAGTGCTTATTTGCCAGCTGTTGTATGACCCCTAGAAGAAATTCCTGCAAGGTGTAGGCTACCACACAATATGTGTTGCTCACGTGACAATACAGTCGTAACAATTGGACAAATGTAGGAATACTGACAAGTGAGTTACTCTATTTAATTTTATTAACGCTAGATGGCGCCAATTGAACACATTGATATTTCATACTACTACAACTCTTCAACGCTTCTTAGACAACAATGTTTTTTAAAGCTGTGACATTAAGACCTTGTAACTTTAGTTTTTTCTTGTTATCAAATACATTCATTTACAAATTATGTATTAATGTTAAATTATAAAAACATATTAATGTCAAAATAAACATTTGTTTCCTTGTTAGTAAAAACAAATAGTAGGTAACATTTTCAATCCAAACACTCAATATCAAATAATGATACATAATACCATAATGTTGTTATCTTACATTTTTGCTTTTTTCAGTATTTTCTCAAAAGGTCTTTCATCAGTGCTTTCATTATCTTGACAAAACATCAAACATTCTAATTTTAAGATACATGCATAAATCCATGAGTAACGGTTTGTGGGTTCGATTGAGGGATCTATCTTAACTACAGGATTTGTTTGAAGGTTTGGAAGATTAATTGGACGTTGTTTTATGATTTAAAAGCTTACAAGTAAAGCTTACAAGTAATTGGTGTTGCTATAGCCATATGTTCATAACCTGAACATTCATCGAATTTCAGGTTAATGCATAAAAACAGATATCTAATCTGGCAAAACATTATACACAGCAACACAGGCACATGCAGGAGCATACACATATGCATAATCAATGGTAGGCTCTCATAAACACACATATACACATAACAATAGCATGTGAATATGGTCTAATTGTGTGTAATTAGGAATGCCTTGCAGCTAACGGATGAAAGGCAATACATTTGTTAATACAAATTGCGATTCCTCTAAACAGGTCACTTGGTGTATGTCATCTTTGAAAGTGGCAGCTACACACCAGAGTAAGAAATAACACAATTGCGTTTTATTGATATATAGCAATTTCTCCATGAGCATGTTGTATTACAAATAAGCTGCACTACAATTATGTTTCTTTAATAAATAAGCAATCATTTATTTTCCTCTGCATAGTAAGAAACACACCCACAAACACACACAGTTCTAGGCAGCTGTTTTGTCAGGAGTTGAGTGCAGTTTATGGACCCCCTCGTTTAGCTTCAGGCATGTGTTTTTGTACCTTCTGCGAGTCGTTAAGGCCATCCAAAATAAAGCCAGCTCCCCTTTCCCCAGGATATTTGGATTCCCGCAACACCGGGTTAATTGATTAAAACCATATTGATGTCCCACCCCGAGGATTGCAACACAGATAGAGTAAGAACCAACACTGTTATCCTCCCCATTCTAACAACACGAGTGGGTTAAGAGCGCTGGAGAGTTGATGAAAACCAGGGTATTTATTCCATGCTGTTTGTGTGGGCCTTTGTTTAAACGTGTGTTCACACGCATATGTAAAATACAATATGTGCCTGTTTACACTGTACATACTGTATGCATGCATCACCAAGGGTGTACTGTATGTATTAGGTCCTTCTGAACTGAAAACTATTCCTAGGAATTGCTGAAGGTAATGTCAGCACGTCACAGAGTATTTCAAACATCAATCTCTTGTTCAGTGAAAGAAAGAATCATTTCATTCCTGACCTGGGAGCTAGACATGCACTTAACATGGCTTGTCTCCTGACAGTAGCTGTCACATTGAGTTACTGTCCTTGTAATATAGGTGTCAATCTATGTCATATTACTGTAAGACCAAATGTCCTGGTGAAAGCAGAGAGAGAGAGAGAGAGAGAGAGAGAGAGAGAGAGAGAGAGAGAGAGAGAGAGAGAGAGAGAGAGAGAGAGAGAGAGTGAGGGAGAGAGAGAGAGAGAGAGATTAAATAATTAAAGGCTCTAGCAGGCAGTTGCAAACCAACATTCATTTGTCCCATATCTCTCTACTGCCTGGTTTAAAAGACAGCCTTGTAATTTCTCTATGACATAATTACAATATTTACAACTGTGTATGGAAAGCACAGGCTATCTAGAGTGTCTCCATGTGTCTGCATGTGTGACTGCAATATGAATTGAAAGGTTGTAGTGTCATTTATTTATATGTTTCCAATACGTGTACATCAATGAGTCAATGATGAACTGGTTAGAATACTGAACATGCCTCATGGTGGTGCTATAAACAACTTACAAATATGAAGGTCCCTTCTGCTCCCCACACTTCTTGAATAAGATGTATGAATAGTGTACATGTGTCCCTCATAAGGAACACATTTGACTTAAAATGCCAGTTCTCCAAAACTTAATGACATACATGTGGGATCAATTATGCAGTAGATATAACAACACAACCACCATGGGCATTCATTTATTTTTTAGTGAAAAAATAGAAGAGATACCAGCAGATACACTTTCTTACCCATCTAGGTGAGATGTTAAATTGTCCTGTGCAACCGACACACGCACGCACGCAGGCACGCACGCAGGCACGCACGCACGCACGCAGGCACGCACGCACGCACGCACACACGCACGCACGCACACATGTTTAGAGTTAACATGGCTTACCAGGATTGTCTTGACATGAACATGATATATCTTTTGTAATCAGCTTATTCACTGATTTATTTCATTTTCTGTCGACTAACTGTGATGCTCACTTTAAAAAAAAAAATTCCAGTCTATTCTTTCAACTTATTATGAAATGATTTTGTGTTTTATGCACTAAATTAAAATAGTGGAAGATTAACTTTTTTCTGGGAAGACAGGAGGGGGTTTTGCAGGAAAGGGCAAGTTATGGTGGGCTGACATGGTTGTGTGTGTGTGTGTGTGTGTGAGAGGACATATGGTGGGGTGGGGGGGACTGTTTGTTGTGATCTCTTTGTGTATTTGTAACCATATTGGTGTAATGTACCAAATAGAACATCCAAATACAGGCATACAGACATTCTGCTGACCTTGGCATGTGACTCAGAAGAATAGGACTGTGGTGCACCCATGAAAGCCAGAAACAGGGCCTACCCATGTCTTGTTTGATTAATGGTCAGTAACCTGGCCAATAAGCTGGTCAGTAACCTGGTCAATTAACTGGTCAGTAACCTGGTCAGTAACATGGTCAATTAACTGGTCAATATACTGGTCAGTAACCTGGTCAGTAACCTGGTCAATTAACTGGTTAATTAACTGGTCAGTAACCTGGTCAGTAACCTGGTCAATTAACTGCTCAATTAACTGGTCAGTAACCTGGCCAGTAACCTGGTCAGTAACCTAGTCAATTGATCAATTAACTGGTCAGGAACCTGGTCAGTAACCTGGCACTCAATAGCTTTGACAGGAATATTGTGTACTCTGCACAAGAAGATAGTTTACCATGGTTATTGTAACACCTCCGATAACCAAACGAGCACCGTCTTATTCATAAATATATGTAAACCAGTCATAGATACTCAGCATACATGCTTATAGCAATGTATACAGACTCAACATCTGCAAGCATGTTCCACACTGAGACACACGGTGGCACTGTATTTGGTACATCACTGCATATTTATGTATCTCCTGACCTGCTCAACCCAGACTTGTGTAGTTTGGCACGCTTGCTTTTGGATATTAATCTATCAAAGCCTCAAGTATTGTTCCATTTGGCCAAATAATGAGTAAGATCTATTTCATTGCTGTTGACCTAGGGAACAGCATACACAGGTGTTATTGCACAGTACAATGCCATTCTCAATATGCTTCACAGTGCTTGTCTTGTCCTTTACCATGTCCACATTTTAGAACACACAGCTCAGTTAGAAACACAACTCAGTTAGAAACACAGCTCAGTTAGAAACACAACTCAGTTAGAAACACAGCTCAGTTAGAAACACAACTCAGTTAGAAA
>JAODUH010036206.1:0-21504 GCA_027564835.1 Typhlichthys subterraneus
TGTTTTCATATGTTATGAATATATTTTAATGCCTTTTCCCATAACCTTTGTGATTTTAAAATATCGAAATTAATATCAATATTGCAATTTTCATGATCAATATCGCAATATCACATTTGATCAATATCGTGCACCCCTATATCTGACATTGGCTACTATTTGTGTTAGAAGAATTTGAATTTAATTAGCTATCTTCACAGACTACAGTACATTTTCAGATTACACCAGCCTTTATTCAGCATATGATTTTCTCAGCTCTCCCTAACCCTACCCCTAACCCTAACCCTAACCCTAACTGATTGCTGATTGCTGAATATTCATGAGTACTGATAGATCAGTAGTTCAAAGTATTACTTTATCCCAATGCAAGTTTTGCTAGTCTAGGGGAAAACAAAGAGGATGTTTATTCTGGAAACCCAATAATTATCCAGTGATAAAGTAATAATTTGTACTACTGCTCTACTGTACTGTAGCCCCAAATAATTATATTGTTGATTTCAGCAGAACACTGGTGTGAAAGTGAAACGAAGTGTTTTGTTCAACTACATCATGTATGTCTGAACTCAGCACAACTCACAAATTCTGGCAGCATTTTTGTCTGTTTAGTTTCCCCAAGCAACAAATCATGCTTTCACCTTGTTTTCTACAGTGTCATAGCAACAACTGCCTGGCAGCCATGTGAGGTAAGGCTTCCGAGGTGTACGTCTTACATGGCAAGACTCCGGACTCATCACCATGTTGTACAATGAAGTGGAACCTTCATTTGATCACAGCTTGGAGGTGAACATGTAAACAGCCAGCCGAGGTGTGCGCTCTCTATATCGCTATACCCAGAGGTGGAATAAATCACTCAAGTTAAAGGGACACTACATTTTGTGTCTGGAGTTTGCCTTGTGGTGGGATCAGGTGTTAAAGAAAGATTGTTGTTTTGGTTTGAAAAGGGAATGTGTGACTCACACCTGACTGCTGAGGGCCTAGCACTCCTCTAAACTGTGATCTGGGGAAACCCTTTAAGTCTACATATCTTAACATCATGTATACCTTGCAATGTCCAGTTTGTACTACTGGATGATGACATTGGAATCTAATCTAAAGGTATTTTATCTAATCGATGTTCCAGGCCATATTTCTTTATCCTGATATGCAAGATGGATTGTTAATCACAAGTCCATCTGGGAAGCCATCCATCGAAACTGTTTGCAAAGGGCAGGCACTTTCAAAGGAGGAGATATTTGGTTAATTTGTCAAAAAGTATATTAGCTTACAATCGCTAACTATACCTTTAACAACATGGCTGCAATGGAAAAGTGTGAATTGAAACACAGTTCAAACCATGGTGACCCGGAGTTTATTGCCGTGATCACATTCCAAACATTCCATGCAAGACCGACAGGCCAGATCATTTTTGACTTCTGCCACAGAGCGGTCCTGAAGATGAACAACCGTGGTGATGTGTCTCTCTCTCATTCAGCTGGGCTGTCTGGCAGCTATGACCAACACGACACAGAGATCAGGGGCAAGGGGCTAGAAGGCAGTAATGCATTAACCATGTGATGCTATTTATATCTGGCTGACCCACTAACTCTAAGCGTTATGCAAAAAAAAAAAAAAATAAAAAAAATAAAGACCACATGGACATCTGGGGGAATCTGATGTCTTGGAAGCCAATTAGAGCCAGTTATCAGGTAACCCGAATTAGGTTGTATGTTCTCAAGACAGCAGGGGAGTTGGTATGACACAGGCACATGGCTGAGTGGACCCATCCTCCACTACACAATCTATATCTTCCTTCTTCATCTGTGTGGTCCACATAAACAAGCCATAAACGCCACTATGAAAATACACATGCACTGTATGTGTTGGAGTTGCCCTTTTGAATCCTCCCACACCAGAGGTTTGAGCAGTTTGCACTTCTCTCTACCCCCCTCCACACTCTTCTCTACAGGGCTGTATGAAGGTAGGGAGAGGATGGCTCAGTGCTGACAGGAGTGTGGGCGGGCATTGACTCTACAAAATAATGTCTTTGTAATGCTGGCATGAGCCACACACTGGTATTGCTCAACAAGGAGTGTCCCCTTTCAAGAGATGTACTTGCAGTACAGGTAGCCTATGGATACCTGGCATCATGGGCGTAGATTCCGTTTGAACATTGATGGGGACATATCTGGGGTCCTCACCCATAAATATTTGATAATAAAACACTTACATTTTCTGTATTCTGGTGAATTCTTATGGAACAATTTGTGCCTTTTCTGTATGAATGTATGGTGGAAATGTATTTTTATTTAAAGGAAATTATTTAATACAGGAACTCAGGCACAATTCAAAATATATGAAAATGTTTGCAGTAAGGGTTATCAAACTATGTATTTCTCAATTTCTCTAGGCATAGGCCTATTTAATATTTTTCAACATAGGCCTGATTTAACATACTCTCCTGTCCTTTGGGGGAAGTGAATATGCATGTGACATATTCATGTCAATGGTCAATTCATTCATTTTAATTCATGTATTAACCCCTTGACTTCAATAGTTAATATGCTCATGTTCAAAACCTTCTGCATATTTAAAACATTTGTGTTTTGGGATGATCTAGGCTTAAATGGCTTACTTAAAACAATTTTTTTTGCCCTGTTGTGTAGCCTATTCAAGCACAAATAGAACTCTACACTGAAGTAGTTACAGTATTATGAGGAATTTTAGAGGCTAATGGTTATATTTGAGAGCTCATCTATAAGCAGGAAACCACAGAGGAAAAAGACCTGCGGTGTGATTGTCCATCTAGCTTTACTTATCATCAAAGCATACAAATCCAATTAACTTGACCTGTGTAATGTTCTTCTGGACTTCCTGCCTTCCTGAAGTGAATTATTGTTCTACAGACCTGCCTAGGCTACTAGCAATAATGCAGTTGATGAATTTGGAAAAGGAATTCCCGGTCATATTTTGGCTGGGCTGTAACAAATATGATCCATACAGGTCTACTAGGCTAGAAATTATAGATATACAATTAGGGTTAGTTGATAAATTGTACCACATAAATAGGAAGTGGATTATGTCGGTTGATGTCGCCTGCATGTCCCATTCACACACATAGTGACAACAGAGGCTCTATACTCCTTTAAACGCGCCTTTGCGCATAGCCTTCGAAACGCCACAACTGCATCAGTGCTCGCTAGGTTGCTTAGCAACTGGGCATGACAGAGATCCCTGTAGAAAACCTCATCTATGAAACACAATATTGTGTGATTCGTGCATATTATTTGCACATGATAAATTTCCGCACACTTGTTGTGGGAATGTTTATGTTTCAAATGCAAACGCGAGAACTGTATTGGGCTTGGGGAAAATAATATTACGTGTTGATGGTGTGATATGGTTGCGTTGTGCGTGTCCGCGCAAGTGCTCGTGGGCGAACGATTGTGAGTGCCCGCGTGCGAGCACGTGTGTCTGTGCGCGCACGTGTGTCTGTGCGCGTGCGATTCGTGTGCGTTTCCAACAACAACAAAAAAAGTGGCAAATTGGAAGAATTGTAGGAAAACGCGCGGGCACGCACGCACACACAGTAGCCTATATTGCAATGGATTTTCAGAGAGGACTAGCACGGATAGGCGGTCGCTAAGGATTTTACTTTATTGTAGGTTCTTCTTTTCTCTGAAAGTAAATCATTTTAATTTAAAAGAAAATACACAAAAATGGGCTTTCTGACCGTGTTTCTACCGACTGTTGAATCCCTGTCATCTGCTCAGTGTTTGGAGTGGAAAACGAGTGGATCATGTTAAGGTGTTCTAACGCCATTTAAAGGCTGGACAACGGAGACCACTGGACCTCTCCATAGGACAGCATTTTTGATTTTTCTTTCAATATTGTTATACGTGCATCTGGCGTATTAGAGGCCATCCATATTTAAAAAAAATTTACTAGAGGAGTGATAAAGCCTGCTCTGACGTCTGCATCAGATATTACCCAGTGCTTTTTCAATGTGTTTTTTCCCCTCGCTGACTTTGCGCCGATCTACATCATCAGCAGCAGGAACGCAATGGGGATGAAGATTTCATTTAGCTTTGCTTAAAAGAAAGAAACAAAAAAAAAAAAACTCTCCGTTCAGTCAACAGCTTGTAGGGTATACCGCTAAAACAAGTCCCTACGACAACGTTGTGGAATAGTCTCTTCTCGCCAGGGCTTCTGTGCTGGAACCATGCCTGTTCTGCAGGTTTGGACGGGGAAATTCCATTTTCCAATTTGATCGCCCGAGAGGTTAGTCGTTATCCTGGACTGGATTTTTTTTAAGGAAGAAGACTTGCAATCACTTTAGAAAGTCTCGTGTAGGCTATTTTCAACAAGATGTCTGATCTTCTGGTGTTGATTGAGGGGCTATGTGACCTGCACGGATTTCCATAGCTCGGGAAGACAGGGGCCAATTAGGAGGTTTAAGCGACTATATTAATGAAGACATTGCATGCGTAGATGTAGGCTAGTTTATTCGACATTTTAAAAAGCCAGTTGTTTTCATTTATGATCCCCAAATTTACTTTCAACATTTCTGGAGGGACCACTGACTGTCGGTTGGATCACTGAAACTATATAAGGATTTGTGGAAATGTTGGGTCGTCAAGAAGACAAATTATGTGGATTTTTCTTTGCTTTGGCGGCTTTGTCCTTCATCTGCTTTGTTCAAAGGTAAGAAAGACGTCGCCCGAAGACACCAATACAGACACACACCTACTTACTATTCGATAAAAGCTGGTTGATACGCAGGAAATTGCATTGGGCCTTATGGATGGACATATATCGCACGTTAAGGATAATAAACGACACTATCGTCAAAATACATGCGCGTGCACGTCATATGATATAGCCTATTGTGAAACGTAGTCTATATCAAAATAATGTAATATTGTTCTTTTTTTAAAATATAATTGATTTTTCAAAATGTTTTATCAGCTTCTTATTATTTTTCATATTGACGTGATAGGGCGTCTTTCATCGTGTTCCAGTATGATCCAGTATTTGCAGCCTACAGTTGGCTGTAGGCTACTGGGTTCATACCTGATGATTCCATGTGCGTTCTGAACAATCAGCCGACGATCGAAAACTGATGCTATTAATCACAGATAGATAAGGGTCAGCAAGCACAGTGCAGCAGAGAACACATTTGTACTGCAATATTCATGTTTTACACACTTTACATATAGGCTATTGATCATATCGAATAAAATGAGCATGGTCTCCATGTATATTAAAAAAACATCACAGTTGGCAATCCTCCTCCAGTGCAGTGAAATATGTATATTTAAACAACTAAACCATCTAGATAAACAAATGGTATTCTCCTACCCAGTTGTATTTCATTTGACATATGCAAAAGCTAAGAGTTGAGCAAATCAAATCTCCTATAAAAGATTATTTGGCTGTATAACACATTTGAATTAGGTTTATTTTTAAGGTAAATTCTGTAGTATGTAATCTATCATTTATTTTTTGGCCTATATGCATTCTGTCTGTATTTCCCTATAGCCTCAGAGATTTAGGTTAGACTTATACCTGTTCTGAGACATCATCCATTTTTTACATTATACAGTAGTAATCTATTGCACTGGGAATAGACACTTGATGGCATAATGGACTGTGTACATGTGACTCACAGCTGTCATTCCTAATAACCAGGACTGTACTGTAGCTTGAGAGGTACATATGATTAAAGTGTAAGGTCCACGGGTCTGTCTGCTGTCTATTGTACCTGAATGAGCTATGCTGGAAAAAAGACATCTCTGACGTCTATACCGCTGCCAGTGCAGTGATTTCAAGTTATTTTTATGTGTGCTTTCTCTCTCTCTCTTTCTCTCTTTATTTCTCTCTTTCCTCTCTCGGTTACACACACACACACACGCACACACACACGCACACACACACACACGCACACACACACACCACAACAATGAACCTCTGCTGGAGAACTGGGCTAAGCCAGGTGATGTGGGTCACGGCACCAAGTGCAGTTACTGTGCCACGACGGTAGTGGTCTCCTCTCGGGGTAGCCCTTCTCAAATCTACAAGGCCTGGGCCTATGCGATGTGGATACATAGACACTAACGCTCTCTGGCTGGACATATAGTTCAATTGCCTGTTCGTAGATTTAGAGTTCACCCAGAAGGACCTTTTTTATACATTACATTTACAGCATGTACATCATTTACAGCAATACATGATAGCATGATAGCAATGATAGTAGTAATAATAATAATAATAATAATGCATTGTCCCCAGTGTGAGCTTTTACAAAGTTTCAGATACAGTGCAGGTCTAAAAAACGCCACTTTTTGTGAGCAAAACGTTGATGATTCCTTTGTGAATCATCAACAGATTAGTTTGGAAAAAGTTAACACAGACCAGGATATTTACACCCTATCTACATTTCATGTTTTCTCTCTTTTTTTGCCTTTATGTATTTTAAGCAATCACATTTGGATTAATTTATAAATGCCTAATATGGTAACTATTAATTCAAATCATCTAATGCCATAACTATTATTTTATAATTATTATTTTTTAAATGTATTCATAAGGAGTGTATAGCACATGTTTTTTAAAGAATTCAAAATGTGATGAGAACACACAGCTACAGAGCAGATATGAGGCTATCACCTATAGCATTAGTGAAAGCATTATAGTGATAGGTTATGGACTATCAATGTACACAAGGACATGAGAGTCACCACAATATAACATTAAATCTGTCTGTGTAGCTTAATTGTGAGGGACCCCAATACACAGTGCATACATTATGCAATATACTTATTTTTACAAATACATTTAAACTGAGAGGGGTAGAAACAGAATGATTTAAATTGTGAATGGTGACATAATTGTGATTTGCTTTATACTCCCTAAATTCACAACATATTCCTCCATTATGTTTCATATGTAGATGAATGTACTGAACAAAATGCCACGTGAATACTGCATATTCATTGTGTTAGATGTAAAAGCCTACAGAAGTATTGTTTTGGACAATTAACTGTTGCTGTGCATTCTTGATTGCTTATTGATGCTAATCAGCCTCACCGTTCCACTCACTATTTCTAAAATAATGTTGTTCTTCTAGTAATAAGATGCTTTTACCTAGTATGGCTTCGCCCAACTATTGCTCTAAAATCAATTGTATAGCTGACTTTATAGTCTTGAAACCCTGTTCGCATTAGCCTTTTTGCAGCGGCCCAATCAGCATGGGTTAGTGAGATGAATTTGTAGTGAAATGTGTTTCAAAATGGTGGTGAAGCTAGATGAGGCAATCAAAACAGTTGTAGCAATGCTGATTGGTTAAATGCTGTCCAATAGCTTCAAAATGAATATATGCCCAGTAGGAGGAAACAAATGTTCCCCAATGGACCTTACCATGCCATTTGCCGTTTCCGTTGGCAGCATTGACAGTCTCAATTCATTTTGCCATCCTGCTCTCATGCACTAACATAAAGGCTTGCTGTCTGCAGTATTCCATGTGAATGCATAGTTAGAGAAGTTAGCATAAGAAGCCTCCACAATACTTCAACAACCAGAGATTATTATTTCAGCATCTTTGTCAAAGCTGCTCCAACTGGACTGACCGTTACACATTTAAATTCATACATATTTACAATGTATTTCTGTTTGCCTGGATACATTTTGGTACATGTTACTCAACTCAATCATTCTGATTTACTGCTTTTATATGCAAAACATATCCAGGTTTTGGCCTTATTTAGAAAATTACACTGTTATGCTATAAATGAATATTCCCTTTTACATGCAGCTGTGCAGAATAACGTAAAATGTACCCATGACGTACATCCTACACACTTGGCAGGTGATTAGATGAACCATCTGTCTAATACAGTTTAGCATGGGCTAACGTCACAACAAAACTGTGCCCGTACTTGCAGTACCACCCTGATTGGTCGGTTCGGACCAATCCCCAAAGTGCATGGACTTGAAGCTTGTTAATTAAAAAATTCACATAGGGCCGACTGTAAACATGCAAGACGATGTGTGTGTTGCAAACTGCAGTAAATATCCTAAACATTTAGACATACACAGTATTCCGAATGTTCTGTATGCATGCTCCTAAAACCAGAGTAATATCAGAATTTCCCATGTGAATCAAAAAATGCCATGGAATAATGTCAAATTCAGAATAGCCAAATAGAACATGCAGTTTAGTGTTTACTTTACCTCTATCAAATATCAAATTGTGTCATATACTGCAGTGTGCATGGAAACATAGTCATTGTTGTCTCAGTCAGCATGTGCACCTATTGTATTCGAACCACCTGGTAGTGCTAGATTGGTCCCTCTGTGGTCCTTTCCCAAGGTTTCTTCCACCCCATGTCCCCAAAGTGGTTTCAATAGTTTTTCTTTGCCCGATGGGAGGAAAAAGTACAGGGGCTGTTGTGTGTTTCCATGCTAAATGTTGGGCTGTAAAGCCCTTTGAGACTGTAATGTGATCAAGAGCTATATAAATAAACTTGACTTGACTTGAATTTGTGGTCTCTGTCCTCAGCAGCTCCACTGGAAACACGGGAATGTCTGTTGCCAAGACAACGGTGGACAAGTTGCTGAAGGGATATGACATCCGCCTGAGGCCCGACTTCGGAGGTATGTGGAGTTCTTGGTCAAGTCCTTCTTATAAAGACACATTCACATGTTAGGCTTTTTCATGATATAAACTGTAATTTCTGTCAATCTTGTGGTGACCGCTGTGTCATTACAATGCACCTGTTCATATGTGGAATATGGGCACACGCACACACACACACGAGCACGCACACACACACACACACACACACACACACACACACACGCATACACACAGACAGAGTAGCACTGAAACAGAAATGAAAGAATGAAGAATAGCAAATTCATTATTTCTTAATACTTACATGATAAGGGATTTTCTACAAGCTAACTACCAATAATCCGCTCATGCAAATGCATTGTTTGATGATTAGTCATGAAAGACACATATTGTAAATAACCAGTAATTGGTCTATTTGTCATTTAGTTTAACGCATGTCATCTCTAACACAGTTGGTATTAACATACTGTACCACACAGTGTACCAACTGTACATAGTAATAATATTTTGTAGCTCGGTAAATAAAAGGAAAAGGAATTTTCTTTTAGCTTTTTTGGGGAATTATTGCTTGGTTGCAGTACATCCAAGCACCAATATGCAGCTTTACGGAGGATGGGGTCTAATCAGATGCTTTGGTTTGTTTAGGTTTCAGGAGCAAAAAAATATGTAAAGTTTGTCCACAAATTATATTTAGTCAAACCAAAACTGTAAGAAGTGTACCTACTGTGACTGCAATAGTGCCTTGTATAGTGAAGTACATTATTTCCGTTCCTTGTCATGTATTTGGATTATGTGCTCATGTCACATCAAAACCTCTCTATTTTGGACACTTTGAATTGCAGCACTGCTAGGTCTGAAATGTGCAATGCGGTGCAGAATATTTGTTGATAATGTTTATCTGTGTCATTCGCTACATTAATCAATGACTACATTATTGACAATTGACAAATTGTAACATTAATTCAGAACTCTGTTGCAAAATATTAATGAATCACGTACTTTAATATAGACATGCAGACCTACTGCACGGTATTTCAGCAGGGTTGTTCTATTTAGAAATGGGCTATTTCAAGATAAACGTATAAAATAATGAAAATGGCATGTGACATGGGAGCGAGAACCACCATCAACATCTTGACAGTAACTGATATGTACTGTATCGGTGCGCATGCGGGTTGTGGAGGTGACATGTTTATGGGATAGTGCCCCAACTCTGTACTCTTATGTTTTGAATGGTAAATTGAAGGTTGTGGTTCGTGAAGATTTGCAAATGTGACATTACATTGTTCAATCTTGTATTATGACGTTTAAGAAATGTTGTGTCGCAAATGTTTTAATAAATGTTGTAAACATAATGCATTTTACATACCACAATTTAAGCTTACGAAAAAAAATTACACATACGCGAATAGTCACTTCCAATCATACACCTTCATGTACCATCACAACATCCAAAAAATTAAAAAAAACTATTTTTAAGAAGTGACTTTTTGAACTATTGTCACGTACAGTTTTGTAAGATTGTAAATTCAGCTTTGCAAAGTGTTGCTTTCTAATTGAATGTGGTTCTGTGATTGAATGATTGGCATTGTATATTTTGATGCTGTACGTGGATGATGTAAGTGGCCTTATTGACCATGGCTCTTGTAAAGTTTGAATAAGTAATATTTAAAGTAATATTTATCCTGGTTAAATAAAGGTGTATATAAATAAAAAAAGTGTTTTGAGTTGGGGACAGGACCTTTTACCCCTGAGCAATCAGCATTCTCTTCCAAAACCACAGCAAAACGAGTATGATTGACTGAATTGCGCATCCAGCATCAATCAGCTATTGGCCCTGACACAACTGCTGACGAGCTCCCATTCTGCCTCAGACTGAACAAAGAGGGCTTTCATTTGGCTTCTTGCTATAGACACTGGTTTGGGACCCCAACATCCATATCACACCTGCATTTAGATTATAACACATTGTACAATGCAGAAACCAAACAAATCAAATGGTTTAAATCAGTGATTCCCCAACAGAACAATGTGCCAGGAACCCCAAAGGGTTCACTTTTGAAATATACTTAACATTATTTATGTATTCATTAATAAGTTATAGTAGCAGAATTTGTTGTTTCATTATTCTTAAAAGATTTAATACAAAACAGCCTGCCCCAAAGCATTTCTTCATATACTGTATACTGTATATAGGCTTACATATATGTATATTCATATGTGTGTATACAAAGTCATTTTTTGATCTAAAATAGAGAATGAGGACGAACGAGGGAATGGAATTATGTCTTTATTTGTTCTCAACTGCGTACTGTACAGAACAGTATGTTTTTATTAACACGTGATGTGTTCAAGGCACGGCTAACATTGGCACAGCTCTAATTCAGTCCTATATGAGTTTTTGCCACATTGTCAATGTCCAAATATTTTATATAATATATATAAGTAAGTTATCAAAATCACTTTCAGATGTGTGTGTTATGATACGGGGCGGAGGGAGGATGAAGACCCAGGTGCGGAACACAGAGGCAGTAGACGACAGATAAAAGTAAAGGAGATTTATTATCACAGTCAGGTGAGGATACCGCTGGTGAGGGCAGTAGCGTTGAGGTCGCTGGCAGCGAAGAGCAGCGGTGTGATCGCTGGTGGCGAGGAGCAGCGGTGTGACCGCTGGTGAGGGCAGTAGCGTTGAGGTCGCTGGCAGCGAAGAGCAGCGGTGTGATCGCTGGTGGCGAGGATCAGCGGTGTGATCGCTGGTGGCGAAGGGCAGCAGTGTGATCGCTGGTGGCGAGGGGCAGCGTTGTGATCGCTGGTGGCGAGGATCAGCGTTGTGATCACTGGTGGCGAGGAGCAGCGTTGTGATCGCTGGACGCGAGGAGCAGCGTTGTGATCGCTGGTGGCGAGGCGGTAACAGGGAGCTGCCGACCTCCTGCGGTTGGCCGCCCTCCTGGTTCGGTCTTCCGCCGTGCGTAGGGCTGCTCGGGTGGTCCTGCAGGTGCGCCGGCAACGCTGAATGAATGCTTGCACCGAGGGAACGTTGGCGTCCCTCTCCTGCAAGGGGAACAGTGGGGGTTGGTAGCCATGGCAACACTGGAATGGGGATAGGCCAGTAGACGAGACTTGAAGCGTGTTGTGAGCGTACTCTACCCACGACAGGCGTTGGCTCCAGGAGGCCGGACTTTGGGCGGTAATGCAGCGCAGCATCCTCTCCATATCCTGGTTCGCCCGTTCGGTTTGTCCGTTGGTCTGAGGGTGGTACCCAGAGGAAAGACTGACAGTGGCGCCCAGCGATGTACAAAACCATTTCCAGAACTGGGAGATGAACTGGCAGCCTCTGTCTGATACTATGTCGGTAGGCAGGCCATGCAGGCGAAACACATGGTCGACCATGAGTCTGGCTGTCTCCTTGGCTGAGGGTAACTTGGGGAGGGGGATGAAGTGGGCGTATTTGGAGAAGCGGTCTACTACAGTGAGGACCGCTGTGTGACCGTGTGACGGGGGAAGGCCGGTAACAAAGTCCAAGGTGATGTGTGACCAAGGGCGTCTGGGTATGGGTAGGGATTGGAGGAACCCAGCAGGGGGTTGGTTAGAGGCTTTGTAACTAGCACAGACAGAGCAAGCCGCAACGAAGTCGCTCACCTCCCTGGACATGGTGGGCCACCAGAAACGCTGCCGGAGGAAGGCCAGCGTCCGCCTGGATCCCGGGTGGCAGGCGAGCTGGGAAGAGTGACCCCACTGCAACACCTGTGCGCGGACAGAGGTGGGGACGAACAACTTTTTGGGAGGGCAGGCAGCAGGAACAGCGGGGCAAAGCAGCAAGGCCGCTTGCACCTTGGCCTCGATGCTCCAGGTCGCGGAGGCCACCAGGCATCGTGCGGGCAGAACGGGCCGGGGTACTCCGCACTCCTCCGCCGCACAGAACTGGCGTGATAAGGCATCCGGTTTGCCGTTCTTCGCCCCCCCCCGACCGGTAGGAGGGGGTGAAGTGAAAGCGGTCAAAGAACAGGGTCCAGCGGGACTGGCGTGGGTTGAGGCGCTTGGCTGTTCGCAGGTATTCCAGATTCTTGTGGTCGATCCAGGAACGGGGTCTTGGAACCCTCCAACCAGTGCCTCCATTCCTCAAGGGCCAGCTTCACCGCCAACAGTTCCCTGTTGCTGATATCGTAGTTGCGTTTTGTGGGCGTGAGGCGGTGAGAGTAAAAGGCACAGGGGTGCAGTTTGTTGTCGATGAAGCTCTCATCTGCCCCGGAATCTATCAGCACAGAGAGTGCATGGCGCTGGCCTTCCCACTCCAGTGTGGCCGGTAGTAGGGTATTGTAAGCACCACTGTGTTGCCCTGGGACGGAGGGAGCCCGGTGATGAAGTCCAGGGCGATGTGGAATAGGCAGGGGCCGGAGCAGACCAGAGCAGGTAGACGTGGAGGTCTTTTTCTGAGCACATACTGGACAGGCCGTCACGAAAGCCCGGACGTCCTCCCGCATGGTGGGCCACCAGAACCGTTGAGACAGGAAGTCGTGGGTGCAACTTATACCCAGATGGCAGGTAAGTCGAGTCGAGTGGGCCCACCCCAGACGATACTGCTGGATCGCTGGTACGTGCATCTGTAGAAACGACAACGAACTGGCAACAGGTGCCAGGGTGGACAGTTTCTTATACAGCCGCCCAGGAAGCGGAGGCGAGGCTGCTGCACGTGAGGTGCATTAGGAGGATGACGTGGCGGCAGCGGCCCTGTCCGGTTCTGAACCTGCGGCTTGGCGCTGTCTGCTGCCGGAGCGGCCGCGAACCGTGACAGTGTGTTGCATTGAGACGGGCTGTGCTGGCCTGGTCTTGTCCTTTAGAGAACGCAACGCAACGCTTCCGCTGAAGATGAATTATCATTCATTTGGACTGCTGAAATCCTATACGTTTAATGCAAAGCATCTACTTCGGGGAATTCATTGTAATGATCTCATACACTAGCTGAATAAACAAAAGTGAAAACTGCAGTCAGCTCAAATAAAAGCAGAGAGCTCAGACCTGCTATGC
Source organism: Typhlichthys subterraneus (assembly GCA_027564835.1). Taxonomy (NCBI): domain Eukaryota; kingdom Metazoa; phylum Chordata; class Actinopteri; order Percopsiformes; family Amblyopsidae; genus Typhlichthys; species Typhlichthys subterraneus. The sequence goes on from JAODUH010036206.1 coordinate 13,637, forward strand.
TCATTACCTTCTTTATACATTAGTTATTCAGGGGGATACATTTCAAGGTGGATTTCATGTTCCTGCCTTCCAGCCTTAAGAAATCCTGAAGGCTCTGGATTGCCTGGTCACTAGGGCTGGCCGGAAAACTATTTTTTTAATGGTATTTTTTAATGCTTGTTATACTCATTAAAAACACTCAACAACATCAAAGCAGGCAGCAGGACCGTTTGCGGGTTTTCAATATGTGCACATAATTGTACAACAGCAAGTACAATTAACATTTTAACTTTGACTCAACTACTTACTTTTGAATGCTCATATTATCCACCAGACCACCAATAACAGTACTCATAGTCCACCGATAGAAAACGTTCAAAAACAATCTTGTTACATTGGCAAGGGCTCAGACAATCAAGTAAAATATTTAGTCCACAATGTCAAAACACATTACATTAATAAATACTGCATGGCCTGCTGTTGCATTAATTTTATATTAGCCGGCAGATATAATCTTCCATTAAGAAGAGAGCACTTTGTGCCCAACACAGACACATTATGTAGCCTACAGAATCTTCCTGTATTTTACTTTACATCTAACACTGCATACAACCAATAAAACAGCCAAAAAATGTTATTTTTTAATAAAACTAAAAATGTTGCCCACATGTAGCATTTAAGCTAATCGATGCTAACTAGTTGCTAAACAGCTAGTAGCTGCACAGCGAACACAAGCCCACAGCATGTAAGCTAACAAATCATTCAGAAAAAAATATGTTTGGAAACAAAGAAAATAATTAAAGGCTGGGAGATCCACATAGCCTGTTAGCAGCTAACGTATAGTATGTTGTCAATGTTACTAGTGCTTATTGGTTTTGAGCTATCTTGTGTCAAATAGATACTAGCAACTATTCAAATAAATACTAGTACTGATTGGTTTGGAGATATCTTGTCTAAATAAATACTAGTATCTATTCAAATAGATTCTAGTAACTATTTTAAATAGATACTAGTATCTAAAAAATTGATTCTAGTAATTATTAGGATAGCTACTGCTAATGGAATAGATACTAGTATCTAAAGAATAGATACTGGTATCTAATAAATAGATGCTACAAGTCTTGGAGAATGAATGTCAAAACGGCTTGCCACATAGAGTGTGTGTTGAATGAATTGCCCTGCCTTCTTCTTACAGACAGAGTCAATTGCAATTGATTGTGTTGATGCAGTGTAGGGCAGGCAATTCAATTATTAATGTGGGTTTATATGAAGAAAGTAGAGATTAATGGGAAAATATCCATAATGTGAAAAAAAAGCCACCCTGCTGATGGACCAATCAAGTGTGATGACATAATTCAAAATGGTGTTAGATGAGGCGATCAAAACAGTTTTAGTAACGCCAATTGGTAAAAGGCTGTCCAATAGTTTCAGTAGGCGCAATGACTGAACACTTCACAATGGAGCGTGCCCAGACCATATTCATTAAGTGACTTTTGGGGCTAGTTAGTACAGTTAGTACCAGGCTAGAACAGTTTGAGTTGGTTAGAAATCACTATGTGCAGTTGGCTTTGTATTATATATAAACAATGTACATTACGTTTTATTTAGGCACATGTATTGTTTAAAGTATTCCTCTACACATGGTGAAACCACTTACATAGGTATGCTATACTTATTTTCCTCAGAAGAAGGTGCTTAGCTAGCTGCATACTGTAATTGCTCACTGTTCAATCAGGATACATTCAGTGCTGTTCTCCATACAGGCACTAGATTGCCATGTTTGTCTGCCTGTAGTTATATACTAATCTTATGAGTAAACAAATAAAATGGTTTTAAGAGGATACTCTCTAGGTGTACAGTAGCTTACTATATATGTCGCCGTACATCAAAAAAAAAATCAATCTCACTTCACAGTGTCAGATGATTAACACATATTGTGTGACTGCTGTTGGCTAATCCCTTTGTTTTGGGTTCAAGCTTAAAAATGTAAAACATTTGAATCACAGTGTTGCAAGGCGCACTGAGGACGCCCGCCCATGCCACTCTGTGCTTCTCAGCTTTCACTGATCTCATTTCTTACTGACCCAATGTGTGACTCACACGGCCGCTCTCCAAGGGAAAGACTACACTTCCCATGAGCACGTATTGTCCGGTTATAACAGAAGCTCTAACGTGCCCCTGATGGTGTGTCTGCATTCAAGAAACAGTTGAGAGACATGCGTTGATTCACTTCTCCGGAGCAGTAATTGAAACCTGCATCCCGGCATACAGCCGTTACATTATTGATGTGGGCATCCTCGGCCAGCACCTTTGCCACATAGGCGGCCTCCGTGTCTTTGTTCGCATGTGAGCCCATCTGTACCAGAGCAATTGTCATTCCGCCTGAAGAGTAATGCCCGTTCAGCACAAACCGGCGGCAGCGGCGCGCTGAATTGATATCTATGAAGAGAACGCCACATGATTTATTACAGAGAAGCGGAGGTGAATGCGGGGTGGGGGGTTAAGGTGGCCACTTTTCCATTTCCTCTCCTTGTACATTTACTTAAATGCGGTAGTGTGTGTAGGAAGAGGGAGTGCAAGGGAGGCTTGCAGGTCGACACACCTCCTTTGTCCTTCTGCAGCCCCCCTTGGGCTCCTGTTGGAGCCCCCAGTGATTGATGACAGGTACGTCCTTGGGGGGTAGGGGCGGGGGCAGTACAAGGGCAGTATGCAAGCTATCCAAATGTTTCAGACTGATCAACCTTCATCCAGAGATACTGCAGGCATCACTGCCAGGAGCCATGTTGAGAATCCCATCCAATTAGTTATGTGAGTTGTGGGGTTATTATGGGAGTATGCAGTATGTGGAAACAATGTTCAGTTTGCTGCTCAACATGAAGTGCTACAAGAAAGGATTTTAGGTGGATGTTGAGTTCATTGGTATCATACAGTAATATGCATGCAAACTAAATGGTATAAGGTCAATGGAGTCAGATATTCCGTTTAATATCTAAAAGTGTTACTTTGATGATGGAAACATAGAGTGCGGTGTTTTCTTGTATACCCATTTTGTATGTTTAAGGAAAAAGCATTCAGAAATTATTTTTTCTTTTTTAAAGGGACACCTCTCAATTTGTGTTCAGAATTACAGAATTCTGTAATTGATGTAGTAGTATTTTACAAATTTGAACAAAATGCTATACCAACCACATGCCACTTGCAGACAAAGCTATACAGTAAAGAAACAATTCTGATTATGTTGTAATTGACCATGTTGCTGCAACAAAGGAAGCTTTTGCAGTGTTGCCAGGGGAACATCGTCCTGTTTGAGTAGCGGCCTCTATAGACTTGGCCAATCGTGTTGTCACTCAGCAGCACTTCCGAGTGATATAGTGAATGGCACAGAATTCATTTTTGGTTTATTGTTTAGTGTTATGCCATGATCACGTGATTTTCAATGCAACTTCATTGAGCTTTGACATGCAATCCAGATATGTTGAGGTCTTTGTTTGCAAGTTATATGATGTTTGCTACCTGCTGAATGTTAAAAGTTAAAAAGTTAAAAGTTAAAAGTTAAATGCCGGCATGCATTTTATCAATTATTATGAATGCCAATGTAAAACTAGTAAACTGGTATGGAAACATATCACAGAGGCTTTACATGGCTTTACATTGAGTGATTCGAGTGATGTGTTTTCTAGCACAATAAGCAAGTGCATGCTTACATGTAGCAAAATGCTTTCTTTACCTGCTTAGTGATCTCATAATTGCAAACACCAGTGTTACCCAGTGGGAATATTTGGCCTTGACAAACCTGTACATTTGCAACGCAATAATGAATTACACACATTGTAGGGTTATATATATAATAAAGAAAACACCATTCATTTTTTCATAGGAAAAATCCATTATACCCACAACGTGTCCGTATATTAGCATGGGCTCCTCTGAACATCAGAATACCGTGGAATGGTTTAGAAGTTAAAACTCTTTACTAGCACTCACATCTAAGACAAATTGTCTCATAGACATTTAATTGGATTGTAATAAGTATATCCCTGCGAGACCATACTGACTATGTTGAAGATTCAGCATCTATAACATGCGTTTTTATTTTTTATTGTATCTGCATAATCCAACAGACTTCTCTATCTTGTGTGTCCTTCATGTGCAAATGTAGTCAATTACGTGTGTATATCGGATAACCTGAATTTTGTGAGACCTGCCTCGTGAAGGCTTTGAGAATGTGTAAAAGTACACTTTTGTCTGAACTTGTGAGAAACTTGTCTGACAGCTACTCTTCTCCCTGTCTCTATTTTGCTTATGCTGCAAAGGTGAGCTCACTGCTCATTTTGTATGCTACTGTGGGACTAGAGTCTTACATCTGACAACATTGTTTTTTGTCTTTTTTTGACTTCACATTTGTTCTGTCTAAAAATAACTTGGATATTAAAATAACACAGATTTTACAAATATGTTTATTGACGGCCTTTAATAAATGTAATTAAGTAAGTCAGGTCTACCCACACAGAAGGGACTGAGATATAGCATTATTTGCATAGAGGTTTTCTGTGTAGTAAAAGGATGTTTGGTGTGTAACGTTTACAGGAAGTCCACCTTCAACTCTCCTTTGTCTGTCTGATAAACTGTCTTTGTTATGCCCTCTATGCTGTCCGTGAATGCCTAGGTCTAATGACATGCTTTTATTCATTACCTATTGCTCGGATGAGGAAGATATTTCATTATCCACACTTGTCTCCACTGTCATGGTGTTTTCAATGTCCTTTTTAGTGTTGATGCACACAAACTGTATTTAAGAAACATTGTGTACAATTATCTATTCAAATGTATTATTAATCATTCACAATTTACATACTGTAGGTTTGTGAGTGTCAAAAGTGTTATGTTAGGAGTTTGGCACATCCTTTATAGCACCCTTTGCTGTGTGCATGTTTGTGTTTGAGGAAGATGGACTAGGCATCATGGCATAGCCTATATATGCAATGTGTTATGGTGCTTTTAAGTTATTCATAGTCAAAACGCTGCGCCACTGTTTGACCCTATTTTCTGATAAACTGGCCCAAGCCCGCCCAACACAGCTAAGCATCACTCCTAGTTAATATACACAGGGGATAAAGGGGTATGCCAGGTGGGGGCAGAGACAAGCCCACAACAGGTGAACACAATAGGATCAACCGGTGATCTGATTGTGCATGTGTGTTGCATTGCATAGATTGTTATATGTGCCAATTGACTGTTATTGACTGCAGTGCTAAATCATGAAATAAATTATGCATTGCAAAGTGTTTATTTCCAACTGGGTTTAGCAGGCTGTATCCATCACAATCTCATATATGAAATAGTCAACATGAAGGACCAAGGACATGCAATCTATTTAGATTAATTTTAGTCTGCCATGCTATATCCAGACTTACTATTGGCACAGCTATAATCATTCCATTGTCAGTAATTAACACAAGAAGGTTGTGGGGACAACATAGTTTACTGAGGACTTGTTTAATTGAGGTCAGGTTGTTGTCAGAACAATGAAAGATAGCACACTTCCATCCAGACCCAGACATTATTCTCTCTGCTTCTGGTGTCCTTGTGTGCTCTCTCCAGTCTGCATGCTATGCGTGGTAACATCCTGTTGCAGACAGACAGTCCAGTGCAAAACAATAGTCTGCTCTGGCACTAGCAGAGAAGTTACGACAAGCTCTCGTCTGGCATTAAAGGCTGCATGCTAAAATGCACTTCTTGGCATAGTATAATACTGGGAGTCATTTAATTGATCCCCTTTTCAAGTTGGCACTTTGCAACTGTCGCACATCAATATACAGTATATGGAGAATGTGCTATAACTCTGCCTTCTGTTAATAGCAGCAATGTGAATCTGCCTGGAAAACCTACTTTGTTACACATGGTTAGACCCCTCCTCTCCATTATTGGCAAGGAGGGGTCACCACTAGACATTGCCATGTTAAATCAACTGTGTTCTACACTGCATACATACAAGCATGTGAGCAAATTACAGCACACATTATGTCTGTCCAAATCTACTGTAGCCTAAAGAGACCACATTATATTTGAATACATGGGACTTCTGGTCCCATGTGGGCTTTATGGAAAATGCATAGCAGCATATGAAGCATATTGTAAAGGTAGAATATAAGCAGATGGATCTCTTGCAAATAGTTTGACCACATATTTATATTATGGAATGACATATCTGACACATACTGTTCATGGGTTACAGTAGAGGCAGGGGACATTGTATGCAGTAACTAAGATATTAAATCTTTGCTCATTTATTTATTTTCTAGATGTGGTTTATATGAGTTTCTTATATTTTATGTTATTATTGCTTTTAATAGTGATTCTGATACAAGACATTTTCTTTAAGGGACGTTATGTCTGATATACAGTACTGGGTGAATAAGTCATAGCCCATTTTGATCTATTGTACAAACAGAAATCTCCTTTCCCATGTTTTTTATTAAATAGATCAACCAAATGTTATATACAGTATGGTTCATATGTTCAGAGGTGATGCTGTTATAAATGTTTCCAAGCAGCCATGACAGTTGGAACGTTACAGTCTATGTAGTTGTTTAGAAATGTTTTCCTAAACAATATTTACAGTATTAGGAATTAATTGTTGCATCCGTTCATTTTCGTAAGCAATGACTAATGCTTGTACAGTGTGTCAATCATTTTTCAGAATAGTGTTTGTTTTTGATGATTTTCAAAGAGAACAGTTGCCATTTAAAACAAATGTGGATTCAGACTGAAGACCAGATAAATCGCTGTGCTTCTCTGACATTGTGGGCAGAATGCTCCACAGTTGCTATGAAACCGTCTGTTGCTAAGCAATGAGTTGATTTTCAGAGGTTTTTTATATAAGAGGCTGAATGGTATTTTCTCTGGTGTCATCCTGCACATTTGGTTCCAACTCACATGATCCATAATGAAATGATCCTCCATGCAGTTTAATATCCGGCACCATACTGTAAATGTATGGTCGTCTTGCTCGCATTACATGTTAAATACGAAACACTTATCTAATCTATATACATGTAATGTATGGATAAATATAAATATATTAATGTGTAGTACACACACTGCACAGTACTGTACAGTATGTTGTGTGTGGATATAACTCAAAAACTGACATACACTAATAGTGGAACATTTTTGTATAATCATCCAGTAGTCATTGATATTGGTGAGGCTGACTGTTCAGATTGACTTTCTTCTTCTGCATTGGTAAACTACTGAAAACAGGCCAGAAACCTAATGACGTGCATGATGTGATGTACATCCAGTTAGCATACGCATTTCGTGTCAATATAATAATATAATAATAATAATAATAATATAGTAACCCGCAGTTCGAAGTTGCTTGTACCTTGGAAAACCAGGTCAGAGTGCGAGGTTAATGAACGCAGAGCACAAAATGCCTTATTTCTTTGGGATAAACACAGAAAATGTGGACAATTCTATAGAATAGCATGTAGCTTGTCTCTGGAGTTACAACATGTCTCATCCTGCCATCAAATCCATTTAATTTGTGTGTGATCAATAAATCCACAAATGCTTAACTAAATGAATGTAGGTGATGAATTTGATTTATAAAACAAAGTAATTCAAACCTCTGACTTTTGGGGGTCATTGCAGGCCTATGTTGATCAGGTTCATATCAAACAAACATTGTTTTGAATTGGTTTGAAACCCCTCCCATAAATGAACGTCCATGATGATTTTCAGCTCATACAGTAGGAGCGCTACTAGTGAGCTGTTTGGGAACTCCACTGTGATAAGGCTTATCCCTGTGTGGTAGAGAGAGAGAGAGAGAGAGAGAGAGAGAGAGAGAGAGAGAGAGAGAGAGAGAGAGAGAGAGAGAGAGAGAG
>JAODUH010036217.1:0-21504 GCA_027564835.1 Typhlichthys subterraneus
ATATATAATCAAGCAAAAGACAAGGCGTCTTTCTGACTGTAAAATGTAGGTTTACGTGAAATGATATATAAATATATAAATCTTTCAATTATTTTAATGGCTTAGTTAGTGGCTTACTTTTATACATAAGGCCACCCAGTACATTATTGTTGGCCTGGCAAGTGGCAACTAAATATTATGTATTATTATATTTTATATAGGGTGTTTCTGTGCCGTGTTTCTATCAGCGAAGGGGTCCTTGGGCTGAAAAACGACCTCTGGCCTAAACTATAAATTGACACTTGAGTGAGGGAATAGAGTCAAAATGCACGTAGCATATGTTATCAGTTGAACACTACAGTCCATCAACTAATAAGAATAATGGGGACTGTTAATGGAGACTGCCTCCAGGTTAGCCCGTATGATAGGCGTGAGGGTTAGATGACCTGACCCTGACACTGACACTAGTAGTGATGATTGATTGGTGTCTATACCAATGAGATGCACTGTGTGGAAGCTCCCTGCATCACATGACAGAAGTGTCATTAGAGTTTCTTAAAACGCATGCCTGTTCTAGTGTGGCTTAAATTACTTTCTACTGCCAAACTAACATGCTCACACAGATATAGGCTACACATAACACATGCATTGTAGCGCCTCTTAGTGGAAGCATTGTTGTACTGTAGTGTGTGAAATATTATAACAATATAATACAAAATAATGAATTATATTATTATATAAAATATATTTTTTTAATTCTGCTAATACTGTTAAATATGTTTTTACATTCATTATTTTCTAGACGTCAGCTCAAAATTTACAAATTTGAACAATTTTTTTAAGAGACTAGCCTAAAAATAATAACCTAGGCTACAACATCCCTTAAAGTTTTCATTTATCGTTCCTTGTCCTTTTTATATGTTTAATCTATTCATTAGATAGGATAAGATAATAAATGACACAAAGTTTGAAATGCTATGGGAATAAATAAAAACTGCTGTAAAAATGTCTGGATTAATTGTTTAGAGACAAAGAGCAGAACAGTTAGTTTAGTCTAGTGGGAGAAATAGGTTCCCGTGTACCTGAATGGCATTTTTTTTTGTTACCTTGTTTTTTAGGACCCAAACGGCGTCTAGATAAGAATTTGTCATGTTGTCAAGGTCAACTAATGGCGCATGGTGGTTTATTGGCGGCCATTTTGAATTTATGTCCACGCGAATGGTAAAAAAACACAAATGTTCATATATCTTGAACTAAATAACTTATAAAGACATATGAACCCACTTTTCCATATATGTTTTACATCAGGACTCAAATAGAAATGAAATTGACATGGTACAACCACTCTGTATTGGAAAAAAACTGTCAAATAACATATTTTAGTCTAATAACAGTATACTTTTGGAAATTATTTCACAATTTTTCCTGATATTTGTGCTTAATTCTGTTCATTTTCCGTGCACTCTGATTTGTGACTTCTAAGAGTATGGTGATAGAGAAAGAGAGATGGAGAAGGGGAGAGAGAGAGATGTTATTAAGGTGCAGAGAGCATCCCTCTCTCCTTATCCCTCCCTCCCCCTTTCCTACCTTATGATGCTACAGTGCGAGAGAGAGAGAGAGAGAGAGAGAGAGAGACAGAGAGAGAGAGAGAGACAGAACCTCTCACAGCCTGTTACAGGATGTGACAGCCTGTCACAACCTGAGAGACTGTGGCTGACTTCTTCCCTGCATCAACCACCATGCATTCATGTCAATAGGGAACTGTCAGTATGTATAACTGAACTGTATGTTCAATGTATATAATGTATACATTTTTGTTTTCTTTGTTTTTGTTGTTGCTTTGGCAAAATGAGAAATTAGAGAGAGAGGAGGAGGGAGAGAGAGAGAGGAAGAGAGAGAAAGAAAAAATCAAACGTATAATACTTTGCCAATATGTACACTGTTACATCATGCTAATAAAGTGAATGAATTGAATTGAGAGGGAGAGAGAGAGAGACACTCAATATTTATTATATTTATATTTTCATGTCACATTATGTGAAGACCATGTCATATTATAATACATGTGCTGTAAGGATTGCAGTGTTTCAAATAGTCTCAGCTCAAATAGGAGCTATCCAGAGAGAAGGGTCACTACTTGATGCTAACTATGCATTTCTGTACCTAGAACAGACAGAATCTGACTATTAGGAGAACAGAAGTAGACCATTGCCTAGCAACGCCAGATGACCTTGCAGATGGTCTCAAATAGATAGATTGTGTGACAACATGCCACTGTCCCGTTTAGGGGCAGTCAGCCCTATGCTGTGATTTGGCATGTATTGTCAATCGTGCTGTTTCACGGTGTTATTGACGTCATTGCTACCTCTAAGCCGCGACCTTAGATATCGAGAAGCCTTACAAACTTTTTGGCCGAGACTCTCAGGAGGGCATGGGGTTTTGAACCTAACATTGTATTATTTGGTGCTGTTAATAACTTCTGAAGCTGCGACCTTTAGATACCTAAGAAGTCTTACACACTTCTTGTGCTCAAGGGGACTTCAGAATGAACTGACCCAACAAATACATAAACACACGCACACACTATAGGGATTACAGGGATCTGGACGGTAATACCGCTACAGTAACTGGAACTTTCATTAAAGGAACATTCTATTTGTGTGTGGAATTTATCCTGTGGTTGAACTCAGCAGTACAAAAACATCCTGCATTATAAAGAGGCATGTTACTTGGTTTGTGGTTTCTCTTTGTGTGTGTGATAAATAAACATACTGTACTCAAATGTTTGTTTGACTTACAAATCATTCCAAGTCATTTAATTGCCTACTTAGGTTCAATGTTCCCAACCGCAACCAATATTACAGAGAAGCTCCACCAGAGATGAAGATCTCACAGGCAGGGGCCTGCTCCAGATATTCCCAGTTCACCCGCACTACCCGTTTGGGTTTACCAGTTCTGTCCAGGGTCAATCCCCACCCCTTGACCCCACTCACCACTAGATGGAGGTCGGTAGCCAGCTCTGCCCCTCTCTTCACTCAAGTGTCTAAAACAAGCGGCCTCAGATGATACAATCACAAAATAGATCATCGACCTTCGGCCTAGGGTGCTCTCATACCATGTACACTTATGAGCATCCTTATGTTCGAACATGGAGCATCCTTATGTTTGAACAACATTTTTTGAACCATTCTTAGTCTGGCCCCTCCCCTGAGACCACAAGGCTCCAGACAACACAGCTCTGAGGATCATAGGGGCACACAAACCTCTCCACCATGAAATGGTGATGGTTCCTGGAGAGGACCTAACTAACCTAGCTGCTAGCAACTAACTAACTAAACTAGCTAGTTAACCCTACCATGTAGCTAACTAACTAATTAGCTAACAAGGCGGCTCCAGAGTGTGGGGCGGGCCCTAGCTGCTGGCGCCCCATGCACGCCAGTGCCCCCTGCCAGCCAGTAGATGCCAGTAGAATACGGTACAGCGCTTTGAGTGGCCGGAAGGTTAGAAAAGCGCTATAAAAATGCAGTTAATTTACCATCTGAAGAGCTTCTCAGCTACAGTATCTGCAGATGGCTGCCTCAGCTACATGTTGACAGATGCTGGGCCGTGTACCTAGAAGACAGACATCTTACAGGTTAAACCGTTTCTATCTCATTAGTCTCTCCATCAGTCTCTCACTATTTCGTCATCTTTATCCTTTCCAAAACTATTTACATGTGCAAGCCTATATTGAATTGCCATTCACCTTGTGCCCCCTAGTGTTCTGGCATGAAATTAACCCAAATGAATTACGTATAAAAATAAAGAAATAAATTAACACCCATATCGGCTTGTTTATTACTGTAATCTGGAAGGTTAAATGTTTATGACTGTACAAAATGACATCGCAAATGTAGCTATAAAGGTTAAAGCTGTCTTGATAGACTGACTAATTGTGCAGTATTGTGTGTTTCCTGTGCAGTTCTCACTGATGATAACCTTTCCAGAGAACATTCTAGGCATTCTGCTGTTCTGCGCATGTGTCATGGCAATTGGCTTCATTCAGCTACCTTCTGCCCAGTGGAAGTATATTTGTTTTATATTTATTGAGCTGCATTTATATAATATTAGGTATATAATTTTATATACATATTGTAAATATATAAATATTATATAATTTTATACAGGCATACAATTAAATGTTGCTTTTAAATGCTTTTTCATGAAATATTTAGTAAAGCCTTCATATACTAATAATATAAATACTGTGTAGAATCAGCAGATTATGTTTGATAATGGGGAGTATGTCACACATACTCACAATTGTGAATTAAATTAGACATGACAAAGTGGATTTAAGCCTTCATAGTGGATAAACCAAGATAATGTAGATGCAATTAAAGTGCAGTGCTTTAATTGCTCATTTCAGTCTTTCCATTTATTTTAAGCAGTAACTATACAGTACATGTTTAACAGATTTGACCTGCAAACAGCCATTTTGGGCAGTAATTGGTTGTTGTGCATGTCAATCAAAATTCCCCTCCTGCCAAATAGGCATGTATTGACATAGTTGTTAGCCAAGGCTGTGTTCCAGACTTGTGTCAAGGCTTTTATATATATATATATATATATATATAAAATGTTTTCTTTGTATTGTGTTTAAAGGTATTTTTTATTGTCTAGCTGATGTAATGTCTGAATAATTGTATTGTTGTATGTTCAATACATTTTTTTTTAAAACCTGACCAAAGGGATGAATATGTGTCTAGAACTATATAATAACTAGCAACAATGCCATTCTGGCCATTGACATTCTTGGAGGCAAGTTTTGAACAATTCCTAAGATGGGTGTAAACCTGGTGTGACACATTTTACGTCATAATATATTTATTAAAGGCCTGAGTGGGGTTACCAGTGTATACCAAAATGAGCTCTCCCTTCTTTGATCCTTTCCTCAGAATTTTTTTTATTTCTCAAGACCAAGAGGCAGCAACTGTAAAGACCAAGCAAAAAATAAACAAATAAAAGACTTTAAGAATCAACATGTCTACATAGAAATGTGAAGAACGATGTATGACGTCAGGAAATACATCGTAATGGACTGTGGACATCAAATTTTCTGTAATCAAAGAATTTTTATTATGCTTTAAGAATCAATGTTTCTACATCGAAATATCAAAACACACTTTGTTGCTTCAGAAAATGTACTGTGACTATCATAAGATGTATCTTACATGTTGTAGGTTAATTATTAGTATTCTAAATGTGATTTATTGCCCAACTAATTATTAATTTTGATACAGTTTAAATAATACATTTATTTTCTTAATTTTTATTTCGTTACGAACGTTTACAAAAAACATACAATAGTACCGTTAAATTACTATTTATAACATGAATGCCTCCATTCTCCATAACATCTTCAATGACGGCTAATACTCTTCAGCAGTGTTTTCTGTTGTCTATATAATTTTTTTTTTTACGGTAGCTGCAATACCGCTCCCGCTGCTCCGATTCTCCGGCCCATCTCCAACTCGACTGTCTCCTCACTTGCGAACAAGACCCCGAGGTACTTGACCACTTGAGGTAAGGACTCATTCCCTACCCAGAGTATGCACTCCATCGGCTTCCTGTTGATAACCATGGCCTCATATTTAGTGGTGCTAATTCTCATCCCAACTGATGCAGTGAGTGCTGGAGGTCACAGACCGATGATGTCATCAAGACCACATCATCTGCAAAAAGCAGTGATGAGATCCCCAGGTCACCGAACCGCAACCCCTCCCCACCACGACCACGCCTCGATATCCTGTCCATGACTATCACAAACAGGATTGGTGACAAAGCGAAGCCCTGGCGGAGACCAACTCCCACCTGAAACGAGCCTGATTTACTGCCGAGAATTCGTATACAGCTCTCGCTTTGGGCATACAGAATTAGGATTGCCCTTAAAAGGGAACCCCTCACACCATCCATGTACTCCTACAGCCTCCCATAATATCTCCCGGGGGACCCGGTCATTCGCCTTCTCCAGATCCACAAAACACATGTAGACCGGAAGGGCATACTCGCAGACCCACTCCAGGTTCCTTGAGAGAGTAAAGAGCTGGTCCGTTGTTCCACGACCAGGACGGAGCTGCAGGGTGGCTGCTCTCGTAGACACGTTTTCTCGTTCAAATCTGGCCCACTCGAATTTGTAATTGAATAGCCCTGCTCTATAGGTTTATGTTTGTGTGTGTGTGTGTGAGCACCTTATGCCACCTTTTACATTTAAAATTTGGCTAATACTGTATGCTTTTCTTTCATGTAATACAGGGAAAAGTAGCAGGTCAAAGTGTTTCAAATGTACGTGTTAATTCTGTGATAAAATGGAGCGCACCATGGGTCTTTTTAAAGGCTGTAGATAATGTTACTTAACACTTCATTGGAATTAAGAATGTGAGTGAAGGGCTAATGTGCTTCTCTTCATCTTAACAGTGTCCAACAGTTCAGCTGCAGCTAGGTGTGCACATGCCTCTCCTGCATGTGATAGAATAAGGTAAGTGAGAATTCACTTTTCTTGCTTGATTAAGAATCAAACAAGCCAATTTGATATGTCGATCTTCTCAATCCTTCAATTGAACTCTTTCACTGGACAAGGGTACACGTGTACACTGTTTTATATTGCTATTCTGAGAATGGTATAGGATAAAGCTTGTGCCTTAGTGATTTGCAAACTATGGTTCTCAAATGTATTGTTAAATATGTTTATGGCTTGCTCCTAGTTTTCATTCTCATTCCTTTACAGATTCAAGATACATTCGCACTCCTGTTTGCATGTTTGATGCAAAATATTTTCTCTGTTTAATCTTTGTTAGTAAAATAGTTGTAGCAGTCACGGTTCGTCGGTGTTAGCTGGTAGGCTAACAGGTTCCTGTGTTTCCAAGGTGAATCGTCACAGTACCTCTTCTGAAAAAAGACTCTACTTTAATATATTTTCCATTAGAAGAACTGAATTGATATGAATCTTCCCACCCTGTTGCTGTAAAAGGAATGATGGCTCCATCTTAATGTATAAAGTATGTAAATATATATATTTTCTTTTAGATGTGATCATTGCTAATAAAAATCATGTCGTTTAGGCCATTATGCTAATTGTTTTCACAAGATTGACAGGTAAAGTTACTAAGCTATACACCTAAAATTTGTGAAATCATATTGATACGTAAAGCTCACAAAGAAAATTCAGGACATTGGTATTTACTAGACTAGGTTCTCAAAAAAGCTAAATATGTGACCCTGCTAAAAAACATGAGGTGCTTTATTAGCAGCTGTATGTTATTTACCTTTTTTTAGTAAAGACCACTTAAACTGAACTTTAGAAAACATATTCATAGATATTAGTTCAATGATTGTGTATTCACCTGCCCTGGGACTGCAGTTGAAAATCAGTAGGTTATTGCTAAACTGACACACATACAGAAATATGTATTAACCTGCACTGTTCCTGTAACGCAAATGCATTTAATAAAACGGGACAACATCATATCCAAATGACAATGTTCTATCATGCTGAATAACGAAGTAGAGAAATTGTTAACTTGTGGCAATTTTCTCCTCTAGCTGTTTTTGCGTAAGCCAGACGTTTTCATTTGAAGGTGAAGTTCCGTAAGGAAAGGCTGGCTCTGTTAGTGTGGTAGTTTCATTATGCAACAGGCTGCAATACTACTAATATACAAACGAGTAGCAAAATGTACGATGGCAACAATTTATTTGAAATTTTTTTTTTAAACTGTAGAAGGTATTAACAAAAAATTTAGTTATCCCTCGATGGGGATCATCTAAACTTAAGATATTACCCATTGGCCGCCTCCTGTAGGCTACAATGTTGTTCGCTGCAAACATGATCCCTTCGCAAAACCCGCGCTTGTTCACTCAGTTGATGCTTGTTTGAGAGACCAAGCTCATACGGAATACAAAACCATTGCCGGAGTTTCGTGTGTCACAGCCTGCAAGCCCCATTCCTAGCGGCAAGACGTGCATTTCGCACCGGAAGGCGGGGGTCCATCGCCTGGTCAGTTTTTCATTCGCGTATGTGTGACCGCAGCAGGGTACGGTCATGCGCGAAATTTACAGCTGCCAATATTTGCATCCCGTACATTTCCATGCTATGCGAGCGAAGGAGCGAATAAACCCTTCGCTTCCTGTGGCGAAGCAAAATCGCATCTCAACACAGCTGAACTTTGACCGCTAATTCGCAGCCTCAACCAACAGCAAAGACGCATGTGTGGCTCACCCCACGGGGCTGCAATTTGATGTAGTTTTGTTAGCGAGTCCGGATGGAATGGAGGATACTTTGATTATGAATTTCGCTTCGGATGGCGATGGTTCGTCGCCTTCCCAGTTTTTCATTCGTGCATGTGTGACCACCGCAGCTTAAAGTAGTCAATTTGGATGGCAAATGCAGGCTGATCAATATGGGGGACCAGGAGGACCCCACAACGGGATGGATACTAAATCACCGGCCGTTACCGACAGCTCGTCAGGGCGGTTAACGAACAAATAATCTGCTGGTGTGATCAAAAACATCGACAGAGCTGCAGAGGAGGCGGTGTTCTGCCGGGATCAGAGCCGCGTCTACGGTTCACTCGAGCGCAGTGAGCGTGAGGAGGCGTCGAGGGAAATTTAAAAGACAGGTTGTTTGTTTGCACTGATTTTAAAGTGGATGTGGCTCGCATCGATGGAGAAATGGTCACGTTGCAGGCGTGAGTCTCACCCAGACCCGGTCTCTGGGTGGGCACAGCCGGATTAAAACCAGTCGGCTAATCAGTTGTCTTTTTCTCCGCCGGGAGGCGATGTCAGCTTTCTGCCTGCACCTGCACGCGTCGGCCGTGGCCTCAGCACCACTCGAGCTGGATAGCGACTGCATGGAGAACCTGGTCCCGAACCCGGCCAACAACGCGCAAGACCCGGACGGTTTTGAGAGTGACCAGCTCCTACACAACAACAACAACGGATCGGGAGGACTCGGGATGGCGCTGGAAGAAGAGCTGGCCATGCTGGCTGGTGAGAGGGACGACGAGGAAGGCTTGTCAGACCAAGAGGAACCTACATTAGGACAAAATACAGACTTGCTGTCGCTCTTCCGTGAGAAGGAAAAGGACTTGGTTTTAGCTGCTAAACTCGGCAAGGCATTGCTGGAGAGAAACCAAGACTTAACCAAGCAATATGAAAAAATCAACAGAGATCTCAACGATAAATTAGAGGTAAAAAAAGTACATTGATTTATAAATCCCATATATGTAGCCTATAGGCTAAATTGGGTTTAGGCCTGTTTTAGTTAAGGCCAAAGTATTGAGCTCATTCATATTATTATACACACTCAAAATGTAACAAACCTTACTTTTAGTAGGGCTGTCCCGAATACATTTTGGTTTCGAATACTTGATGGTATTTACCAATGAGTATTTGAATACTTGTTCTCAAAAACACAATTAAAAGCACCCAACTATGATTATTGTTTCATAACCTGTTAACAATCAGACAGACCAGACCACCAATAATAGTGTGTATAGTCCAAAAACAATCAAACACATCTTGTTCCATTGCCAAGGGTCCAGACAATCCAGTCAAATATTTAGTCCAAAACACATTGCATTAATAAATACTTTTATATTAGCAGGCAGACCTAATCTTCCATTCATAGCTTCAGTGAGCTTACATGTAAACATAGGCTGCTTTGACTGACACATCAATTGACCCAATTAGAGCTGTCCAAAAAACATATATTAGCCAATAAAGGTGTGTGTTGAATGAATAGCCCTAACAGTGGGGATTCATGAGGAACCATGCATGCATGCATAATGTGAAAAAAGCGAATACTTGAATTACAATATTTAAACTTTAATACATACCCAACGAACCCGAATAATCAAGTATACTTTATAGCCTAGTTAACATACTCAGCTGAAGGTATGCCTATCATGATCCTCTGTTTACAACCAAATATTGCCTAGCATTGACTCAAACTTAAAATGTATAGATAGGCCTACATAATACAGAACACATTCCTCAATAGACAATTATTCTGGGCCATTCTGTTCTACTACATTGGGGACAGCCCTATACAGCCATACTAGCCTAGATAAGTATGGCTTTTAAACATGTTTCATATAAAATTCCTCACCCCCAGACCAGCACATGGCTTGATGAAAAACAAATACTAATCTCCTGCATTAGCCTAATATCCAGTGCTTATAATGTAGCATATCTAGTGCATCTGTTCAGCTCTTTGATCCAGATTGCTTTGCTACAGCTTAGTTGGATACACCCAGACACTTCCAATAATATTCTCAACATTTTTCGTTCACGCTTTTCTTAGCAGTGGACAGTGTTTTGATGCTGTCTTGTTAAATTCATTGACAAGGATTCCAACTAAACACAAAAAAAGACTCTTAATATTATTCTATTATAGTAATCATCTGAACCTATCATCTGAACCTTGAAGGCCAGGGTTAATTTTCATATTGTCATACCATTCCCTAACATACTGAAATGTAATTTAATTTTCCCAACCAGATCTATAGGTTTAGTCTGTGCTTTGAAAGTCACCCAAATAAAAAGTATGGTGAACATTCTTTATACCGTACAGAAATGTCAACAATTCTGAAAACTAGAGTAGGGAAGTGGGGCTTCTTTGTATATGATGTTTGGTAGATAGGTGTCCAAAGTCAGCTATAGTCCAAAATCAGCTATAGTGATGATTTGCAGCACATGAGATTTAAGTATGATTTTGAAGATAATGCTCAAAATGGTCATGTCATATCTTGCAGTTCCATTTTTTGGTTTAAAATCCATTCTTTAAATTGGCTAACATGATAACTGCTGACATACTACAGTAGCTAAAGCCACTGCCTTAGTGCAGGGGTCCCCAATACTTGTCCTAGAGGGCCGCTGCTCTGCATGTGTTAGATGTCTCTCTGCTCCAACACACCTGATTGTAATGAATAGCTCGTTACAATGACCCATTCATGTGAGTCAGGTGTGTTGGAGCAGGGAGACATCTAACACATGCAGGGCAGCGGCCCTCCAGGACCAGGGTTGGGGAACCCTGCCTTAGTGGATGGATGTTTTTAAATAACTTTGAAGTGGAACAGAGGAAACTTCACGTCACAGTGGATAGGTTTTCAACGTTAGCAAAGCGCTCTGAGGCCCAGTCGGCATCTAATCCTTCCCGGCGCCGTCTTGCCCGGCAGCACCTGGAGCAGGAGAAGCACGAGCTCCGGCGGCGTCTGGAGAGCCGCGAGGGCGAGTGGGAGGGCCGCGTGGCCGAGCTGGAGACGGACGTCCAGCAGCTGCAGGGCCAGCTGGAGCGCCACCAGGCCACGCTCAGGGACGCCGACAGGAACAAGAGCAAAGCCATCAGCGAGCTGTCCGAGCAGAACCAGAGGCTGCTGGAGCAGCTCGGCAGAGTGAGTGTGTGTGTGGTCTGGCTGTGGCTTCAATCAGTTCAGATTAAATCCTCCTGGCTGACTCACCACATGGTGTTAAACCAACCCCAGCATTCTATCTCTTTCTAAAATTAATCTGGATTAAGATAGCTCTTTTTAACCCTATTCAGTCATGCTGAATCATTTAGAGTGATTGGACCGAGCTCTTAAAGCTTCTCTGCTATATTGATTTATTTGATTGATTGACAAGTATGAGAGAAGGGTAGAGAGAGAAGAGATGGAGAAGGTATAGACCTTAAGATAAAAGAACTTTAATAAGAGAATGGCGCTTGATTGGTTTTTAGAGAAGGGAGGAAGCTATCTTCTGTGCTCCTGCAGGCTGTGTGTGTGCGTGTGTGTGTGTGTCAGGAGACGGGGGCAAGATCATGCTCTACAGTAGCTGCCGGTTGATGGATGTTAAGGTGCCAGCGTTACATCAACAGCTGACTTAATGTTTCATGGTATTTTACCACAGCCGCAAGGCAATCTACACTAAAGACACCTACTCTGTTCAGAATGAATGTTCAATTACCACCTGGCTTGATTCTCACGTTAGCATAATTAGCGCAATAGCACCACACTCAGGGAGGAAGATATTTCTATGTGCACGTATCTCGACACGTAGGTTTGAGAAGCCACACGATTACGTAAGTGGTTCTCGACGTGTGAAATAGTCAGGTGTTAATCTCGTTCTACATTTTGAATAAAACGCCATACATATTTTTTGCTGTGTTTGTTTATATGCTTTGTTGTTGTTGTAGGTACAGTGTTTCTTATCTGCGATTTTCTGTCTTCGGTGGTTGAGAACCACAAGCAGGTTTTTCTCAGGCAGGAATTCAGCTCAATTCACATGAACTTGTGTTTCAGAGGGCTGCGTACACTAAGCTCATTGTAACACCTCAGCTCTCAGGTGGTTGCTAACGTTGTTGTTAACGGGCATCGTAGCGCTGCCTGGCTGCTGGTGGTTGGGTTGGGGGCGGGGGGGTTGAGGAACCAGGGCACCTTTCAAAACACCTCTGTACTGTAGCTCCATAGCTGGCCCTAGACCGTGGGGCTCTAGTGACACTGTGGGCTGCTGCGGCGAGACTGTAGAGGGGCTGCCACTGCCTGCGGTGGCTGCTGCCTTTCCTCCAGGCAGGGAGGAGACGTGATGCCGTCAGTCACAAGGAGAGGGCTGGCTTGGGCTGGTGCGGCCCTGCCACTGCCTGGCACCCACCCACCCTGGTCCAGCCCTGCCTCTCGTGGCCCTCTGTGATCAGCTGCAGACAGCCCAGCTCGCTCCTGTGCTATCGTCATGCTGCTGGTTGCTGTGGATCCCAATGTAGGGAAGCTAGGCTGTGTTGTTCCAGTGAATGTACTGCTTCTGTGTGGCCTTTCCACACAACAGCACCCAAAGCAGGAATTGTGTTTTAGGGAGAAGGTTTCTTGTGGCGTTTATGACCCAAGATAAATGTTTGAAGCAAAACTTTTACTATTGTGCTGGGCCCCATGATTCACTGCTTTGGACAGACAGACAGACCTGCTGGATAATGAAATGAATTAGGTTAGCCTCTTTCTCTTGTTCTCTCTTTCTCTCTCTCACTTTCTCTGTCAGTATTAGTTAAGGAATTGGCTGTAGCGGTTAAACAGATTTGTCCAGACGTACCCGTCAGCATTACATTTCTGTCTGTACATAATCTCCTGTTTAACCATTTACACATCATTAGATGGGCTGCATAGGCATACACACACAAACGTTTTTCACTTGAAAAAGTGAAATTCATATAGGCTACAGTATATCACACAAAGTGAAATGGTTCAAGCCTGTATTTGTTTTCGTCTTAATGATGACTACCACTGACATTTTATGAAAACACCAAATTCAGTATGTCAGAGAATTAGAATATTAGAAATAGTGCAATATTGTAGACTCAGTGTGTCACACTCTAATCAGCTAATTAACTCAAAACACCTGCAAAGGTTTCCTGAGCCTTTAAGTGGTCTCCTAGTCCAGTTCAGTTGGCTGACTTGACAGTTGTGCAGAAGACAGTCATGGACACCCTCCACAAGGAAGAAAGCCTAAAAAATAAAAATAAATAATTGCTGAAGAAGCTGGCTGTTCTGCTGTATCCAAGCATTTTCATAGGGAGTGGAAGGAAAAGGTGCACAAGCAACAGGGATAACCGGAGCCTTTAGAGGATTGTCAAGCGAAGGCCATTCAGATATTTGGGGGAGCTTCACAATGAGTGGACTGAGGCAGGAGTCAGTTGGATGTGTCTTACCTAAGGCAGGCTAAGGAGAAAACTAACTTGTCTGTTTGTGTCTGTCTGCTCAGTGGTCCAAATACTACTTTTCAAATTAAAGTAAATTTTACATAAAATTTGGCAATAAAGGATCCAGAATCTGGAGGAAGAGTGGAGAGGCGCAGAATCCAAGCTGCTGACAGACAAAGCTTCATTTGTCAATTAAATTGTTGAAATTAATGAACTTTGCCACAATATTCAAATGTATTGAGATGCACCTCTATCCATACTGTGTGCCTGTTCCAGTATTCCTAGATGGCATAACATGTGGTGCATATGCAGGTGTCTTGATGTTCGTTGACTTTCCAAAACAATAGAGAACCTATTATATGCTAATTATGATAGTATATGATAGTTAGTTATTATTGAAGTCATGCTGTGTCACTATTATGAAATCACGTTTCATATGAGCTGACTTCTTGATCGTACAGTGGTGGTACAATATCAACATCACATTTGTTCCTGCTGGGTTCACTTCACGATAAGCCGTCACTAAAAAGCGAAAGATAAAAGAGCTGCCAATGTGATGAGAATATTTTTCAGAAGAAAACTCTCAGATTGCGTTTTCAAAGAGCAGACAAAACGTGCCAAACATTTTGATTCAGAAACCAACATACCTGTTTATTGCGGGTCGAAATGTAATTATTACAGTGGCAGGTTGGTTGGCTTTTTCTCTGGTGTGCTATTATTAAAATAAATATTCACAGGCAAATCAAAAAATTTGACCTGTACATTTAGTATGTTATTCACAGGTTAGGTCCCTGTTTGGATGGGGTGCCCTTGAAAGGACTACTCCACATGAAGTGATTCCAGTCAGTAGGGTGGGCAGGGCCGTGAGGGGATTAGTCCCTAATCCACAGGCAATACCCACGCCATATGCATTAAATCCAGAGCCCCAACAGCACTGTTCTCAGTAACACAACGCTTCCCCTGCTCAGTCATGACTCAACTAGTGAACAACCAGAAACCATGTTAGGCCCTTACATACAACACTCCTCCTGTTATTATTCCTGAGAGTGTGTGTGTACATGTGCACATTCTCCAGTATTATTAATAATAATATGGAACACAAAAATGGAATACAGGCACTGTAACATTGTTGTGCCTGAGTGTAGGACAGCAAATCTGTGGCGCTCTAATCTGATCAGTGAAGCTGGGAGGGTGCTCCTCTAATAACATTACCACGCTTAGAGAACACAACAGAGGAAGTGACTCCAGCACAGACCTGCCTGTTTTATCACAGTGGTCAATGTGCTGCTGTAAACCTGTTGTGTATCGCTCATATATTTAGGTCGTAGGTGTTCCTAGAAGCTCACTGTGATTGTGTTGCCATTTAAATTTTATTATGTGGGGTTGAAATAGTTGACAAATGCTCCCACAACCATGCAACTATGTTATTCAACTTCAATGTAAGCCAATACACTTTTGTCAAATTCAGCAAACATCTACTCACAGTCCGGTCTGTGTCTACACTGAAATCAAGTTTTCCTACAGAGTTGTGCAGACCACTAGCCTGGTATAACCAGACCATATTCACTTTGTGAATAAGGTCTGGCCACGCTGCATTGGGAAGTGTTGGCAGTTGTTGCCTCCTACTAGGCATAGACCTGTGGTTCATTTTGAAACTATTGGACAGCGCTTAACCAATCGGCTTTGCTACAATTGTTTTGATCGCCTCATCTAGCTCTACCACTATTTAGAAACTTGCTCGACTTCAACGTCATCTCACTGACCCACACTGACCCAGCAGGGTGGCTGTGCGAACGCTAACGATAACAGGGTTTCCACACTTGAATCTCAGCGAAAAGAACATCAAAAATGTTCTGACCCAATAGTGGGGCGGAGCCAGGCTAGCAGACCTACACTATTCTAGCTTTGGCAATGCGTGTGGGGCAGACCTTCTGAGGGAACATCACCCTATATGGCATTGAAGAGAGAGGGCTTATTGTTTTGATCAAGTTCAAATATCAAAAATCTTTCTCCAGACTGACTGAGTGACTGACTGACTCCACCTTTTAATAGGATATTAAACACAATGTAACCTAGTCTTTAATAAGACAAATAGCCTATAGCCTCCCATTTGCTTTCATAGCCATTTTGGCAGGAAGTCAAGATAATCTTGCAGAATGCTGTGCTATCACGGCGCTAACAGTCGCTTATGTCTTTTAGAGTGCTTGATTATTTATTTTGTTTGCCGCTGTCTTGGAATCAGGGAAAGCCTTTTATAACAAGTGAAATGTGTATAAAAATAGTATAGTATAGCCTATTTAGCTGGTAACTCTCCTTTAGCTCCAGTTTGTGTGCACTTCTAGATCGCACATTTTAGACACTTAACGTGCCAGCGCAGGTAACGCATTCCGCTTCCCGCGGATCCCGACGTCGAGACGAAAACACTAAAATGTTTAATTTGTGCAAATGATCTGTAGCTGTCTCGTGACGGGTGGGTCGGGCTACACGACCAATCAATTGTGGCGTTTGAGAAGGCTGGACATAAAGTTCAATGCAAATATGCACATACACACAATGAAACAAAGCCAATATCCGGATGTCTGGCGATTTATCCCTCCAGACATTTCTTAGGTCCCAAAAAGTGGACATGACCTGGAAAAAAGAGGATGTGTGGTCAGCTTAATTAAGACACTATATGGCCCCCTCAATCCTGCCTCCCCACCCCCTTAGCCAAACCTAGGGGTCAGGGCTTGTGTTGTAAGGTTAAGATTATAATACATACAGTTTACAGTGAAACATAACATAGGTATGGCTCATCACAATTATTTGAATGAAAAACCCTTTGGATTTAAAATGTCCAAACCATGCATGTATGCCTCAGCTATCAGTGAGTGGACTGCTCTGAGAATATTTTGCTATCCACTTGATCGGTTTCACCATAGAAATATATAATAACTGGTTTGACCAATCACAGCCTTTTTTTGGCCTGATTGGTTCACCTTTTATATATACAGTATATGGCACACACACACGCACACAGGTTTGTCAATGGGCTTCACAATGGCAGACCAACAGGCTCCAGAGGGACGGAGGAGTGGATTGGTGTTGGGGTTTTTACAAAATCTTTAAATTTAACATTTTTTTTTTTTTTTTTTAGCTACTGTAGATCTTGTTGCAATTCTTACATCCTACCTACAGCAGTAGTAATTATTATTTGTATTGTTTATTTTATATAGTAAATGTAAATCCAGTTTGAAACGGCAGCTTCCTTATATTATAATAATTTATGAGAGCTTTGCTCTACTCGGTGTTCTTACTACCTGTTGGTGTTCACAGCCCAGTGCTCTAACTACTCCTATTCTCCGATGGAGGATTTGGTTATGTAATAATGTCAAGGTGGGGGCTGCGTCTATCATATGCCTAGTCTAGACCAGACAGCGCTCCATGACAATGACTAAGGAAAGCACCAGAAACATCGAGAGACCACAAGTCACAGCTCAGCCGATGCCGCCTCTCCCAGGGTTGCTATGGCAACCGGAGTGCCGTCCTAACTGAAATTACACGTGGCGTTACCATGGGAATGTGCTCCCCCCCGACAAACTGCGCACAATGCTGAATGTGACACGTAGTGCTCTGACGCAACAGACGTGTGTGTGCACCATGGCGTGCAGCATGCACACACGCACACACACTGCAGCCCCTCCTATTCTACACTCAGATGGCCTGTACACTTAGCTCACTGAGTTTATCTCTTAGTTCAAGATCGCAAGATGCTCATTTCAATGTGGTTTGGGGATCAAGGGCATATTATTATGCTGTTCACCAGTAGGCTAGCATTACTAGTTAAAGGGGGAACCAACACGTGACCACTCATTTAGAAAGTGAAGGAGTTAAAGTTGAAAGCAGAGGCAACGTGTCACGCCGCTCTGTGAAATGGATGCAGCCCTACTTTGTTGCCCTGGATTCTGTGGCGAGGGTGTGATTTGCCCTGTGCACTGCAGCGCCGACACAGTCTGATGTGAGGAGGCCTTTAAGATGAACAGCATTGGCAGACCCAATAGTCTGCAGTCAAACACTGATGCCAATCTGTCAGATGTAGCGGGCCACTAGGGCATGTGTGAATGTAGATGACCCCTGCAGAACCATGTATACCTGTATTTGTCATGAGAATGTTCCATAGATTTAATAATAATAATAATAATAATAAGTCTATTCAATCTTGTAACTTGTCTCATGCTTACCCCAAAGCCATCCTTGGGTGTCCTGTATTCTAGCTAGAGATCCACTGATCTATCTAACCCTTACATAGTAGAGCCATTTGCTTGGCGTTACGAGTGTAAGCCCACTCGGGGAGAATGTGAGTATTGCTGGCAGATTGTGCTTTTTGTGGACTGCCACCTTCCACACATTCCACTTCCAACCAGAACCACCACCACAGGGACCAAATAAGTGAATGTACTTTACACCACACACTCTCAAACTACCTCACACATTTCTCCAAGGAGTTTCCCCAAACTGCAGGAGCAGTGTGCAGCGTTAATATGGCTGAAAATGGCTTATAAACGTCACAGTGCCATCTAGAGGCTAGCCCGGCCCTATACGCATGCACATACTGTGGTAGAAAGCCAGGCTAAAACCTCAATCAGGATTTAATTACACTTAGCCTTAAACACAATGTAATGTTGGCCACCTGTGACACTGTCTGTTTATTCTCTCAGACACCGCCTTCTATTCCGATGACGCTACATACGGCTTGCTCATTTGTCATGGTGATGAAACTATTCACCCAGAGCAAAAATCGATGCCCTGTGAGCTTAATGCATGGATATATTTACTTCACAGCGGCCTGTAACAAGTGGCTTTCAAGGTCCTGCCGTTGCCATGGAGGTAATGATAACATGTGGCGGAGCCAGATATTTGTATAATCGATTATGTCTTTTGTGTTTATTTGTTTATCAGGGAGCATTGCTGCATTGGATATGATTTGATTTTAACACTTCCATTTTGTGTGCTGAGAGTACAGTCTGGCATGTATTTTTGACAATATGTCAATATTTAATATTTGTATTTAATATTTTTGCTTGTTCTATATATGTTTTGGTGGGCGAGAGTGTATTGGAAGCCTTGTCCAATGTGACTGTCGGCGTCTTCAGTGCTGCGTTATGCTAATGATGTTGGGTGGTGCTCTGTGTGGTCTGATACCATCCACCCAATCAGGAGAGCTGGTGCAGCACAGAGCGCTGCAGTCTGCAGGATGGACGGTTTCATTTAAAAAAATAAGGCTGTGAACCAATTTGACTAGAGCTGCCTTCACAGGAACACCTACCGAATGTGCCGTCTGCCTGCATTAAAGCAGGGAGTATGTGTTCACAATTAACACTTCACCTCTGAACCAGGCATGCACCAATGTGTTGGTGGTGGTATGTTACGCTGTATGTGCTGGGAAAGCAGCACAAGTCCAAAACTGCTTTACACATTCAATCACTACTCATTATCTTTTGCAATAAACATCTTTGCCAAGCAAACCTGAGCGTGCGCTCTCTCTCTCTCTCTCTCTCTCTCTCTCTCTCTCATATCCAGGCTGCGGAGGTGGAGAGACAGTTGTCCACTCAGGTGCACTCATTACAGGATGAATTCAGGGAGAAGAGCATGTCCTCAAAGCAGCATGTGACGCGGCTGGAGAGCCTACAGGCCGAGGTGAGATGTGCTGTGCAGCTTCAGCACTGCCCTGAGAAGTCAAGATACCCAGTTTGACACGACACATCACACTGACACTCCAGCTACATAAAGTGAGGATTCTGCCTCGAATAAAACCTAGGCTCACCAGCAGCGTCTCCTTACTGCACCGTCTGCTCAATTCCTACAGTATTGCCTAAAAATAACAGCTTGTGTTGAACGGCAGTATCTGTATTTAATACACTGTTCTATAGAAGTGATTATCGCATGCATTGTGTACTAGGTTAACTTTGGATCATTGAATTAATGCTCCATAGCTTCAACCAGTCAGATGAAAGAATGTGTTCCTACCTGTCTCTATACATCTTGAGATCAGAGGTTTTCAGGAAGTGTTAATGCTGGGCTGTGCATGTGTGTGAATGTGATGTGTTTGCCATTAGGGATGGCTTTCGAGGTATAAACGGACATTCTGGAGAAAGCTAGGTGATGTTTATCAAATCAAAAACACCTCCCCCTTCAATGCCACAGGGTGTTCCCTCAGAAGCTCCGCACATTGGAAACACATTGACAAGGCTGGGAAAGTGTTGTGTGGTGCGGTCTGCACCAGTTTGTATGTGTTCTATTTTGTAATGGACAGGGCTGTGTAGAAACACTGAATTATTCAGCAGCTAGCAGCCCAGGAGGAGATGCTGAATGTGATAAGAAGTGTGTTCACTTTTACATGGCAGTTGTCAGCCAGGCCTCTGGAGACATCTCTCACCCATTACTTTTCCTGTCTTACCTTTCCTTCTCCTCCTCGTTTGCAAATGAATTCCTCCTCCTGATTGGAGCAGCAAGCAGAGGAAGTGAGTGGTCTATTGGTCCGCTTGCATGCTGCATGTCAAACAAGTCCCTTTTAATATTAGCCTTATGGTTCATCAGTATCCATATTACTAAAATACTGCTTATTTTATTTTTATGTATTCATTCATTAAGAAATAAATAAATTAAATAAATACATTCATTCACTCATTCAATGTTTGTTATAGAGATTTGAGCATGTATCTCATTGGTCGTTTGGTGTGATGTGTTTTGGTGTCACTGTATTTTCATGTATCACTTTGGTTAAATGGGGTGGTAACGGCGAACAGAGTTTACCCCGTGCTTCCCTTTAAAGCCACGGAGAACATCCTCACTGCAGAGCAGCTAAAATAAGCCAGCGCTCTATACTTAGCTGGGATACTGCAACAGCTCTGCTTCCACCGTCATCCCTAATATGACAGGCAGTGAAGACAAACTACATTTTAGTCTGTCTCATTCTGTCAAATGCTTGTCATAACAATGTGGAATAAATATATCTGAAGGACGCGCCAAGGCTGGCTGTGTTGTAGACACTCTTATGTCTCTGTACAAGCCATTGTTGTAATTCCTTTAATGTCAGGCTTGGCTATGTGAAGTAGGTTACCAGATGTAGGTCAAGTAAAATGAGACGGGATAAAACAAATTAACATGAACCGATGTTGGTTTTAATGGGAAAACCTGCTCTTGCACCTACATAGTCGCAGGGAATTCTTTACAAACAAATGTGAGGCGTTGGGTTGTGCTAGCCTTTAGTTGAATCATCTGATATAAAAGTTGTTATATTACTAATGTCCTATCATCCAACACATTCCTGTCTGGGAGGGTGGTAACACATGCCTACACCGTGCTAGGCAACAAACATTCTTTGGGTCTGTAGGAGTATTTTTTAATATTGTGTAAGAACTGGGCTAACCTCAGAGTCAGAGGAACAGTATGGATAAAATTATGCAGCCTTCAATTAGGCCTAGAGATGTCTGCCTGTCTGTCTGCCTGTCTCTGTAGCAGAATCTACCAGGAGCAAGCAGTGATCAGTGTCTCCTCTACCTGTAGTGCCGTAGTCTAACTCTGCCTCCATCATGGTCTGCCTCGTCAGATTCAGATGTTGTCAGAGAGAAAGGTGGAGTTGGAACAGCGGGTTTGTGCCATACTAGAGGAGAACCAGATGCTTCAGAACACTGTGGACAGCCTCAGGGAGAGAACGTTGGTCCTGGAGAAACAGTGTCACAAGAAGGACTTACAGGTACAGGACATCACAGGCACAAACAAGAACGTGATGTTCTTGTTCTTTTATAAACTTTTTATTAGAACTTTTAGTTTTTTGGTAAAGTAGA
>JAODUH010036227.1:0-17453 GCA_027564835.1 Typhlichthys subterraneus
TAGTAAGGATGCCTCCTGGGCGCCTCCCTTGGGAGGTGTTCCAGACACGTCCAGCTGGGAGGAGGCCTCGGGGAAGAGCCAGGACCAGGTGGAGAGATTATATCTCCCAACTGGCCTGGGAACGTCTCGGGATCCCCCAGTCAGTGCTTGCTGATGTTGCTCGGGAAAGGGAAGTTTGGGGCCCCTTGCTGAAGCTGCTGCCCCCGCGACCCGACTCTGGATAAGCGGGAGAAGATGGATGGATGGATGTACCTAGAACTTTAAGTATTGTTTCAAAGTTAGACATTTCAGTATCGTGACAGCACTAGCACTCGCCATGGCTCACGAAATGCGTGTGGGGCCAACACGCTATGCCGCGGCCACAAATTTGATGTCATTTTTGGCACGCGTCACGCATTAACCAGGCTTTAACCTGCTCCTCCCCCACATGGACACATAAGGTATAAGACAAGAGTACATGACATACAGTAGAACAGGGCAGCAAAGAACAGCACACACACAAGACATAGGGATAGACTATAGCAGGACCACCATGCCATTGCACTCTGTTCATTTGTTGTGCGCCCTGCCTGACTTTTATTCCCTCCGTCCTCTCCCCTTCCCTCCGCGGTCTGTCTCCCTTAGTTTCACTCTTCCACTCATACCTGTCACCTGTATTAACGTCTCACATATCCCTCTCTCTCTCTGTGACTCACCATCCATGAGTGTTTTTAACTCCTACTGTGCTCTCTCTCTCTCCCTGCTGTGGCTAGCAGATTACTGTCTTCGGCGCACAGCCTTTCATCTCTAAAAGTGACAGAAATGGAGAAGGAGGAGTGAGACTCCCATCACTGTCACTCCTTCAGTCCTCCCCCACATCTTTTCTTAAATATTTTTTTTACTTCCTTTGTATTTCTGTTCTCCGGCATCTGGCACTTTATTCGGCACCTCGCTCTGTATTTCCCTGCGTCGAGCAAAGCTAGAAAGTTCCCTCAGGAACGTCGAGGCGGAGAGCTTCTCAGTCACGCATGCATGGGTGCTACGCTACGCACTAGCTTCTGGAGCTACAACCACTGTACCAGTGGCACCCTCCTGCCGGGGGAGAGGATACAGCTGCAGTTCTACTGGCATTGCTCCAACTAATGGCATTGATACATTGAATGGGATTTACATCACAGAAACACGCCAGTAACTCAGTCACTGTGCTATGGTGTTATAACATTCGTGATGAATACCACTACGAAAAAAAAAAAGTCTGTAACCTTACACGCTACCACTGCAATGTTTCCTTCAAGCTGCAGTGGACACACGTGTATTTATTAAGGTCCATCTTCTCTAAGGCAGATCAGCCTCACTAACAGATAAATATAGGTGTATTTCTGGCATGAAAGAGAGAAAACTGACCCAAGCCTGAGGTTTTAAAGCCAAACAGATGCATTGCTGTGTGAAGTGAGCGTTCTCTGGCTCCATCTCCAGCCTTGTTATTTCTATTCGCCTGGTGACCTGGCACACAGACAGACAGCTCTTTATACGGAAGACAACTGACTTCTCCTGGCTGCTCATTACAGCCTTGTGATCTCTGGCTCCTGTCTTTCTTCAAGGATTTGGAGCTTATCGATTGTTTGTGCACCCGCGCGTGTCCATGGGTCCGTGCACGTACTGTATGTGAGCAGGAGCTTGGCATGCGTGTGAGTGTGTAGTCACAGGAGTGCACGTTTGCTGTCACGCAGATGCACAGAGAGAAGCCCTAACAATGCTTCCTCATTCATGGAGGTTTCCCCTCTGAGACGTGGCGGGTAAGAAGGCCCGCTTGTCTTGTTTGCCACAGTAAGGCCGTCACAGCTCACGTCAGCCCCAACAGCTCAGACATCCCTGCTCTTGGGGTGAGGCTTTTACATGAGGCGTTTGCTCAAATGTGGTTTCTGTGCTGCTCTGGCATTGGTTCATATCGATCGACATTTATATGCCACATGTCACCTAATAAGATCATACACCTGCCTTGAAGTTGACAAGACAAGGTGGTGTTCGAACCACATTTAGGATTCTTTTCATGCAACTGCAGTGGTGTTAATAAAGAGTCCACTTAAATTGGGAGGATATCTATATCAGTCTCTGGATTGAGAAAATGGTGATACAATGTGATATTGACAACGGGGCAGTGTTTAATGGGTGTGTCACACCTATTAAATGCAGCATTGCAGTGAAACAGAGATGAAGCAAGCTCTAGAATTGGAACATGTGTTTAAGTGGTGAGTGGAGGTGCAGAGCAAACAAACACTGAAACATTAAAAACCAAATATGCGGAACACAAATAAAACACGAGACTCACTTGACTTAAATGGTAATTTCCTGTTGCTCTGATAGCAAACAAACAACACACAAACCTAGGCATATATTCCTTCCACAGGTGCAGAGCATCAGTGATCAGTCCTGTGTGTGTTGTGTGTGGACGGCTGCAGGCTGGTGGTTATGCTGCTTTAATGATGTATCAGAATTATGGTAAATATGAGTCGCAGACTAGGAGGTTGAACAATCTTTCAAGTAGAGGTAAAATTCAGAAATAATGTGACCCTCTTGCACGGCATGTGTTAGTGAAACTATGTTGTGTATTAGACGTAATTATAGAGATTGATATTTAAGCAGTCTGTCAATCATTTGTATGCACCTCACGACTATCTCGCAATGCAGCATACGGCTCACATACGGTTTCGCCGTGTTGTGGGGCTCTGGCGTAAAGCAGCGCATCCGGCACATATCTGGCTCTGATTTGGATCCGTTTATGAAGCAGCAGGGGGGTGCAGACCCAGACCGGACTCGGCCCAGACCCTATTCGGCACAGGTCGGATTTGGATCCTTTTATGAAGTAGCTTTCACATCCAATCTAGATCCGATTGGGACCCGTTCATGAAGTGGCTCATTTGGCCAAAACTAGTTCAGTATTTGCTAAATTACTGAATGCACGAAGCAGTAAAAATTGGATATTACATTAGCAATACAGCTCTGCATGTTACGACCTGGCTCATGGGCCGTAAACCCAAACAAACTAAACAAACCAAACACTTAACTAACAAACAGAATAACAATAGTATGAGGTGTGAATGTCTGTAGGTGTAAGTTGCACGCTAACCAAACAAAGAAACAAACCAAACAAAGAAGCTAACCAAACAAGCCAAGAAACAAACCAAGAACGTGTGTGGTGCCAGGAGAGTCCCACTCAGTGTGCAGCAACACTTCTATCTATCATGCCCAGGTGTAATTAATTGGCCTAATTAGGGCCTACCCAACCAATAACGACAGTCAGTCAGAAACTCTATATACTTTGCCGAGGTCATTTTCACACACTCAGGGACCCTAAAGGGGCCTACCAGCTCTTCCCATGACTCTGCAACCTCCTTGCTGACGGCCATCCACCAGCCATCCACTACTCCAGCCATCTGTACCATCCAGGGTTGCACAGCACTCATCAGCAAGACTGTTTGAAAATGTGTCTTCATGTATGTCTGGGCCCACTGAAACCATTTCTTGATTAGGGGTGGCCGAATAGTAGGTTTATACACAACTCCAAGCCTCTGGAGGACCCTACCCCTTGATGTTCACAGTACTCCAGAGACACCAGCAGCTTTAAATACCCGTTTGCTGCTTTGTAATGGCAGTTTAGCAGCTGATCTCTTAATCCGATGAATTTGTCTGACAGTAACCTTCCTCATTATGCCTTTATCTGCACGAACCAGTCTGTGCTCTGAATCAGCCACAAATATCTTTCAGTACGATGATCACACTAAAGTTTTCGTGAAAATATCTAATGTTTCATATCTTATCCAAGGCATTGCACTATTTTACGATTTTTTGCAGCAGAGAGATCCTTTTCCTTTCCCATATTGCTTGAAAACTGCGGCTTGCTTAATAATGTGGAAAATCCTTAAGTAGTTTTACTTTAACCGGGCTCACCTGGAAAACTAATTATCACAGGTGTCTAAGATTGATTTCAAAGATCCAAAGAGCCCGTAGACACAATACCATCCATGAGTTTGATTGAAAAACTAAATATTTAATATGAGACTTAATTCCAATTTGTATAATAAGTTGGAACGCAGATTTTTTATTCAGTTTTGGCTTGGTGGTTAATATCACCTTTTCCTGTGGTGTGAAACTCAAAACAAGTGTGTCTGCTTTAAACAATCTTTAAATTTCAATCCAACAAAACACATGAACATGACATAGCCTACTCGAACTTCAGACTTCGTAAGTGGTAAGTAGAAACTTCTGACCAGCAAATGAAAGTAAACCAGTGCAGCGATGACGAATGGGAGGGGGAGTACCATCTCTACGTGCAGGGCTGGACTGGGACAAAAAAAATTGTCCCGGGCATTTTTAGCTGGACGCCGGCCCACTACAATCGGTGGGATGCAGTACGGTAGGGTCCTTGCGGTTCCCTTAAACATAGGTCCATATAACCTATTATGTTTTAAATTACATGTAAAACTCAGTAGCTCTTACAAAGTGATATTCCTTGTATCAAGAGCTCTGTCATAAATGATAAGCCACTTTATGATGTTAAAAGAAACAGGCAAAGTGCAATAAAGTTTCTCAGCATAGCTTTAACATCATGTACATTCAGGAATTGTTAGACTGTAATATGTGGAGAAAGCTGTACAAATAATAAAAAAAAAGCACATGAATGTTAATTTCACAGTTTATACAGATGTCAAGTACTGTATATAAGCTATTGCTATTATGTTTTCACAGATCATCTTTTTGTGATAAGGAGTAAAAGTTAGATATTTGTATATGATAAGAAATGCAAACAATGGGTTTAACCTACAGTTGCGCAATGCTGCTGACAAAACAATGTCAGCAAATTTTAGAACAATCAGCCGAAGTTTCGACTGCATTAGGGAACTATATATCTTCAAAATAACAATGCCAAATAGTGTCGCATATTTGGCATTGTTAATTTGAAGCTGTATAGTGGCATTAGTCAGACCGCCTTATACTGTGATTGTGGATTTCCTCACTTTATATACATGATACAATGATATTAGAATAATCGAGTCTGCATTCATTTAAAGAATCATCATCATGGCACACATTGCCTACTACCTCCCTGTCAGACTGTTCCTAGGTTGATAAAGCTCTATGCTTTCCCCAATTCAACTAGGCTAATTTCCTCCTACTCACTCCATCTCTCTTCGGCTCATAGCTTCAGCTTCCCCTCTCCTCCAGCCTGGCAGTGGCCATTGAGGCAAACTTTCCTGTTTAAACTTCCACCTGCAATATTGCTGCATATTCGGGTAGCCTACTGTAGATTAAGCTAGGCCTACTGCAGCCCCTCTTATATTTGCACATTTTGGCAGCATCCGTCATTTGATTTTTTTTTTTTGGCCAGCTAATTCTCTGCACCGCTTCTTTACATTTTGACACCTTTATCAGCACAGCAGATTTTTGGAGTCTAACGAGAATCACTGGTCAGAGAGGGAGGGGTGGGGCCTAGTAAAAGACAGTGACCTGATTGGGCCAGCCCAGTGTCAGTATAAGAAATTAACCAATGGGCCGCTGTCCCTGTATATTTGGGCTGGTCGCCAAAAATGTATATATTTATTTTTTTCCTCGAATTTTATCAGCCGGCCCAAATGGTGCGTAGGCCCACTCAATGCGCGGTACTCTAGATTACCAGTCCAGCCTTGCCTGTCTGTGCAAAAGTTCCAAGAACATAGTAAGCATTTCCTAACGTTGTCCATCCTAACAGTTCTTTAATGTGTGCAACACTCAAGCAAACTGAACGCACCCCCGGTCATGGTTTATAGTCAGCACAAACTCAGTTTGCTGGGTTTTCTACAGTACCTACCCTGCACCGTCGACGAAATATGTGGAGGTGAAAATATGCAAAGGCATCAGAAAGTGCACGGAAAACCCCACAAAGACACACACCTTCAGCACAAACGCTGTCCCAGGAGACTGTCCCAGACAGACTGAGACAGCCCTGCCCCCTCAACAACACCGTATTGTGTGTCCTAGTTCTGCCTGGTCTAGCCAAGAGTACTACCTCCATATCATAATGTATCCACAGGAGCGCACACTGGAAAACACTGCACACATAGGCAAACAAACTATACCTACATTACTGCTCTCTCTCTCTCTCTCTCTCTCTCTCTCTCTCTCTCTCTCTCTCTCTCTCTCTCTCTTCTGTAACATAACCACCTCACCAGCCCTTATTGATCAATAATGGGTTTGGCACCACACAGACTTGTGTGGACATAGCACACACGCATACACACATACGAGCACTAGCTCTTGCTGGACACCCTTCCTGTCTGCATGATCTTCGTCTGGTCTTATACACTATAACAGTGGTTTCCTGTTCTCCCACACCACAACACTCACTATCAGTGGTGAAATGTGTGACAATTCCCTGGAGAAACACCTCTTTCAAGTCGCGTCCACACAGCGATAATCTTGCCTCCAATTATCTTCTCACTGCAGAGCTGGTGATGGGAGGAGGGGGGCTTTGTGTTAAGGTAATGTACTATGACTCTCCAACTGGTGGCTGTTTAAAGACGGAAAGGGAAAATTCAAGAAAGCAGAAGGAACAGCGGGAAAAAACTAATTTTCAACATTTCATTAGTCTCTAAGTGAAATGGAATGCTTGATTAAGCCAAGTTCATTAGCAGACAACACAGGCCAAACTGCAAAGACAAATGCTGAGAAAGTGAAGGATTCAAAGATGGTGATATTACAACAGAAAGAAAGTGATTATATTGCCATTTTATCACACGACACAATGCCACAGATGTCTCATGTTATTAGGGAGGGTGCAATTTGTATGCCAACTGCAGGGATGAGATAAGAGTGGCCTTTTATTGTGACCAGTCCAAGGCACACCTGCAATTATCATGTTGTCTAATCAGCTGATATGCCGCACCTGTCAACATAGCAAACGTGACGAGCTCACTAACACAGGTTTTAACACATTTTTGAGCAGTGCATGTTTGTGCATAGAATAATTCTTCTATTTCTGTTATTTCATTTCATGAATAATGGGGGAAAAATGTGTTGCGTACTGTATATTCCATTCTTCCCAAATAAATGTGAGGATGAGAGGTCAATTAATAAGAGAAACACACATTTATATAGGATGTGACCTGGTTTCTACATTAAAATAAACAGTCAATTATTACCTATATATCAGTACAGGAACTGTATCAGGCAACAGCAATACATATACAGTACATGTTTTTATCACTGTTGTTGCACGCAAGATGACATGATTTCTCTGTGAACTACTCTTCTGTGGTAATGATGGCTAAAGCATCTAAAGAAGACAAGTCCCCACAAGAGCACTCATGGTTGGCCATATGTCCTGGTTTGAGATTTGTAAAATGAGGAAAGATTCATATTGTTTGTAACTGTTTGCTCTGTACCAAGCACAAACGACATACATATGCAATCCAACCAGAGAAAGCAAGTATAAGGTATAAAATGATGGTTGTTCCTTTTGTTGATTCAATTGTTTCTATTGCCATTTATATACAGTAGGCTTTATAGCATATTTTTTACAATCTTATCATTCTATACATTGATGATGATCTATTGAATAAGCAAGTTTAGGTTTAGTCGTAAGGTTCTGAAAATGTACAAAGAAAATGTACCTTTAAATACTTAATTATTTGTAAAAGCAAGTACACTATTTTAACTCAGGTTTTTACTAAACAACTTTATTTACTTAAAAGGACTGGAGTACAGTATCTATTTGTTGACTCAAGTAATGAAATACTTTGTCCACCTCTGCTTACAGTAACACAATGTCAGTGGCACTACATATAAGTTGACATGTTTCCCTGTTATCTGACAATGGCTGTAGTTATGTATATGCAGGTATCAGCAAATCATTATTACAATCTGAATTTCTGATCTCCCAGAGCAGCTGATACAAAGAAGGCTGAACACAGTACTGGCAGCTTAGACAAGTTGTGGTAAAAGAAGAAAAAAAAGGAATGGACACTGGTACTGGCCCACTTTGAGCACTGTAAAACATAGGTGGCACATTTTGGTGATTTGCTCATGGACGATGGCTGGCAAGGTACTCGTCTGCAACTACGACAACCCACTTCAACAATCCTTGACCAGGTAAACTTCAAAGAGAAAACCTGTAAATGTGTAAATGTTACCCCACACAACGTGCACTGTAGTGTTTAGAGACTGGCCTATCACACACTCTCCTGAACCCACAGGCATTTACAGCAGAGTAAAGCAGAATGTAACATGTAAATAAAATGTAAAGTAGTAAATCGGAATGTTTACTTTTGATGGTCATTTCTTCCTTGTATAGCTCTCTTGGTTTTAACCAGTAGCATTTAAGGATGTATCAGGTCCATGTCTCTCACAATCTCCAACTGCTCTTCCTTAAAACCTCCCAGGATTCATGAATTAACACCATATATTTACAAGTGAAATTACATGTTCTTGGACACTTGATTGACACCAGAGGGCAACGCCCTCTTTCCCTAGAGGTCTTCTGCGAATGGTGATACAGTATATCCTTGATATATAGTATATCGATGTGGCATAACTGCACACACTGCAGTTATGCCAATTCATATCTCATTAACTATACCAGATTTTAAGATATCTTAAAATTAGCACTAGTGAATGTGCATTGATTATCCTTCCTCTACCCTGTCCAATGTTACAATCCCATACATTCAAACAGAGAGCCCTATACAGATGCAATCAAACGGAGGGTGAGTAGAAGTTGCGCCACAAATCTTTACACAAATACATTGAGGGAAAATTCGCCTTTATTTATACATTTATTTTCACGTCTATTTGATATATTTTACTATCTATTTTTAGATTGAGCCAGCACTTTGAGTGCACCTGAATTTCGATGTATGTACATTGACACATTGTACATTGAAGGAATCAATAAAGTACAGTAGCATTCCTTTTGTACCCTGTGACTTAGAGTAACAGGAGAACAAATGCTTAATAAAAATCTATTTTATTAATGGAAATGAATCACGTTTCCCCTAACGTTTGTCTTCAGGCAGGGTCATGGGCATTGAATCCATTTAGAGGGTGATACATATTAAGTTGGGGTATGGGGATCCTCTCCCACAACATCAAACACCCAATTTCCTGCATTATGGTAAATTCTTATACAACAATCTGTGCCATTTTTTGCATGAATTTACGTTGTAAATGTCTTTATTTACATGCATAAAATACAGGAACAGCGGGACAATTCAAAATATAATCGAACCGATGTCATAACATCGGCAACAAAAGTAGGTGCTGGTCATTGTAAAGTGACACACTGAACATTTAAATAAGTCATATACATCATGCTTTTAGATAATAACGAATATCCCAGCTACCCATTATTGTTTAACATGGCTTTATCACAGGGGCGCATGGAGGTGGTTTCTTTTAATATATTGGTGCCCTCTCAATTAAATAATTCTCTCACCAGAATACAATAAGTGGAGAATTAAATCACAGAATTATTTATATATTTATTAACACGCATTAACTTGTATAGGGTAATCCTTCAATGTTAATAATTGAACACTATAAACTAATTTAGTAAGACCAATCATGATTATTAGCTAGGGGCATGCTATAACTAATACAGTAGTCTCTACTAAGTGGAGGGCAGTCTGAATGATTTAGCTGATTATTTAATTTGGACTCAGTACCTCTGAATGTGTCAAATGTTTAGCAAACTGCTATAGGTTACGAGTTGTGACTGAACCCCATGGCCCCAGTCTGGGCCCCCACAAGCAGTACTTTCTCAAGGGTTCACTACCACCTATCTAGCAAATTAAAGGGAATGAATGTAGGTCACCAGACAATCAATGAATGACTGTGTCGGAGATTAGCATGACACAGAAAGAGCATTTGCCTTTCATTGACCGGCTATGCTTATTTGCTTTGATACGTTTAGCTGTGATTGTCTACCCTATTTTGTTTACACAACAAAAGATCTGAATGCACCAACACGGTTGGGCTCAAGGGTGGGATGTGGATGTGGTACATGCCAACGCAGGCAAGAATTATGTTATTATTGTCATAATCGCTTTTACCAGTTTTCCTTAAGGGCGGCAAAAGGTTACTTTAGAGGGTTACAACCCCTGAAGGAAAACACTGACATGAGCACCAGCAATGTTTTTGATAAGGTCAATTACTGATCTGGTGAAATGTTTTTCATCCTCTTCCTGTGATTGTGAGTTGATGACTAGAGCTAGCGGCAGGACAGTTGATGTGATTGGTGGAGGAAACACAGGTCTGTTGACGGTAATGGAAGGCAGCAACAGCTTTCAGACAATTGCAGCATGCACACGGATGACATCGATTGACAGATAATTGTTGTGACTTTTTAAAGGAACACACACATATGTCCACAGAGACACAAACACACTCCAGTGCTGTTGCTGGGTATCATCACACTATTGAAAATGATCAGAGCTACAGTATTGTGTGACATTACTGCAGTGCTCTAGCCTGGAGCTAGGCAACAGTTACAATTTGTTATTTGTTAATGTTATTTCAGGTTGTACAACTTGCCTGGATTCCCAAGGCTAAAATCAACCATTGTTACATCCACCTGGTTGTCTGACACTGGATATTAAACCTGCAACAGATACATATTTGCGCACCATTGTCATTATATAGACATTATTATAGACAGGATTTAATTTAATAATCCTGCTGGATTAATGACAACAGAAAATGATTTCCGCTGCATCAAAGATGCTGGTTGAAGTATTACCCGGTGATGCATGAGCACACATTGCCTTTGCAGATTGATATAAAGGAGGTTGATATGTGGTTAAACAGTACCATTTCATACTTAAGATAAATGTGTGAAACCATATTGAGGTAAGAAGGGTTTTAATTCACTGGTTTATAATCAAATTTGATTCAGGAACTAAGTTTCAATAAAGCTCTACTGCTGTGAGGGACTCAACATACACACATTCAACACACATTCACTCAACTCTGACACATCTTAGCCAGTATATGACCCCCAGGGGAGGTTTAATTGCCAAGTGTTGTAAACTGGCTAATTATACGCGGCTCCACTTAGCTCTGCTGGCAGCATGGAGAGAAGAGAGAGACCTAGTCTCGTAAGCACTGATAACACAAAGAACGTCAACAATTACATATCCGCATGGCAAACTAATGAAGACAACACGAGCATTCACCTTTCATTTTCTCTCACGCCCTTCCATAAGTAAATTCTTACAAGAGGACAAATTCATTTTTGTGAAGTGAGATGTACAGGTTTGTGTATGTGTGGGTGTGTGTATCAAGCAGGCAGATCTCTTATAATCTTTTCTCACAAAGTCCCACAGCGATGAAAATGTGGCTTTATTTCTTCTCCAAATACATTAAACGTATAGTCAGCTATTGCAAGCTAAATGTAAGCTAATGACCATTTAGTCAAATTCAACAAATATCTCCTCACATTTAACTATTTTAACATTCTGTGCGTGTTCTGTGCGTATTGAAAAAATGATGTGATGCTTCTACACAGCCATGTAAATAGTAACATAAACAAAGTGGCAAACACCGCTCATAACAACAAAGCATTAGTACTACGCTTTGCTTCACAATGCATTTCGATGTGTGAGGCGGTGCTGCAGAGGACCGTGGAGTGATACTGTTTTGATTTGAGCTCGAAGTTAGCAAGAATGACTCACCCTATTTTTAAGTGCCTCTAATCTATTTCACCGTTTCAAATGTTACACTATAGGCCTACACATTTGTAATTGTAGCTAGGCTAAGTGGAGCTCAGACCACAGTCAGTTAAACAACATTGTTTCTGTAATGTCCGGAACGCTAGTATGTTATTGCCCTTTTAACTTCATGTTCGACTCCAATGCTAATCTAATGGAGGCACTAAATCTCCTGGCTTCAAAAAGAGAGAGAGTGACACGTAAAGAAATAGAGAAGCGTGGAGTGCTAACGCATGCTGAAATGAATCCCCTGGGAAAAGAAAGCGATAGAGATATTGATTCCATAATTCAATATAAATTTAAAAACCCATCCAGTCCACACGTGTTGTTGTACAAACACTCGTCAAACCGGCATTGTCGGGTTTCACAGCCATCTGTAAATGCCTTCAGATATGTGTCGCCCAGTTCTTCTGATTAATGGCAAACAGAATATAACAATCATCTTTCCCATCCCAGAAGATGATGTTGAATCCTGGTGAAGATAAGAAATGCAAAGCAGGGAGTTATAGCAGTCATATCCCAACGTGATCAGATTAGAGGTTATGAAGACAGCGCTTTAAGGCAGCTATCTCTTGGTTAATTTTGAAGTCAATACACAGGATAATATCACCATGATTACCTAGCATGTTGTGTATAGTGTGGTTGGAAGCAAAGCACAATGAGATTGATTAGCTGTTTGGATGGTGATGATAAACAATAAATTACCACCAATCATAAATATCTTCATATAAGTTTGTAGTTTACACCAATATCCTTTAATAAGCTTAAAGTGCAATCTAACTTTTTTTTAACCCTTTATTCTGTAGCTTTCTATATAGCTTACCTGATTTGACGTTCAGCAAGAAATAATTGTTTCTCTAAAATTCTAATTCAGCAGATATCTCCCCATGGTCCACTTTGTTTTGATCGAGTTCAAATATCAACAGTCTTCAGAATCCTTAATTTCATCTTTAAAGCAAGCATGCATGTATGTACTGTATATATGAAATAATAATAAATATATATTTTTGTATCAGCTCTCTTTACAATTGCAAATTGTAATTCACTTTCACGCCAAGCGGTCGTAAATCCATAGCATATATTGTGCATTAATACATGTAATTTGTTTACAAGCTGAAAGTTATGGAATCTGTTTTGGGGAGTAAAATGTGGGAGTTTATTGTAATGGTACTGTATCAAAACATGCTCCACTCTTATTTTTATAGGCTAGATGGATTGAGTAGGCTACTGATAACATAGTGATTATGTAGACTACTAGCCTACTGGGAGTATTTTTTTACATGGGAAATAATCGAAATACAACAGGAGAAAAACAAGAATGTCGACTGAGAAGGTAATACAACATTTTACACATTTATGAAAGTGCATAGTTACTGTACATCGGAGAGGAACAATAACATAAACGTGTGACAGAAAGCTTGATTTGTTTTGCTAGTCTATTTGTGTTTTCAGCCGATATTGTTTACCAAGCATTTGAATGTGTGACTTAGCCCTATGTGTGGAATCAAATCAAATGTTGTCAACATTATATAGACTTTACAGCACATACTGTAGGCTTATACATAGCCTACACACGTAATACATTATAAGACGTAGGCTCTGTCTAATAATTTATTACAAGCGGGCTGAAGCCATACAGAATCCAGAGTCCTCAAGGCTAACGGAAGGGGGTTAAATAGCATAGGAGCCACTGTGCCAAAAGCCTGTAATCTCTTGAGATCAATGTATTGCTTTGCATGCTTGCCTCAAATGGGATTAGATGAGGCTATAATATTTTTGTTTTATTTTCTCCACAAAATGTTAAACTGAGACAGCTGAGTTGACACCAGTAAGGACACAGCCATATCTTCTGTAACTTCTATAGTTATGTGTGTAGTGTGTAAAGTAGGGCTCGCAGCATGTGAGTAGCTGGGCTCCCTGATATCTGATCACAGACAACTGACAGCAGGGTCGGACTGGGACTGAAAAACGGCCCAGGACTTTGAAGCCGACCGGCCCGAGAACCATCTAGAGTAGACCTTGTTGGCAAATACAAAGCCTTACACACCATCCACTATAATAAACTATGATGCAGTAGTTTATTACATATTGTAGATAGCCTGGCCCTTTCTATTGGCCTTTTACTTGTTTGTAAATATACATTTAGGCTACAATCAGTAGTCCGTACATTAAAAACCAGCTGGGGTGAATCTATCAAACCTTTAGGGGAATGACAT
This sequence comes from Typhlichthys subterraneus, assembly GCA_027564835.1. Taxonomy (NCBI): domain Eukaryota; kingdom Metazoa; phylum Chordata; class Actinopteri; order Percopsiformes; family Amblyopsidae; genus Typhlichthys; species Typhlichthys subterraneus. The sequence goes on from JAODUH010036227.1 coordinate 13,934, forward strand.
AGCCTATACAAAGCCATTTGGGTGTTCTTCAGCAAAAAGAGTTTACCGCCAATGTTAACAACCTAACCCATAGGCTACCAACTCTAGCCAACAGGGTAAACTTTAGAAAAATGAAAACAATAGCTATTGTTTGGATGTTTGAATTATTTCTATCTAAACGTAGAAAATGTTACTGCGTCTCCGTGCTGCTGACTGTCTCTTGGCTTGGGGTGCACCATAGGCATGTGCGTTCTGTCTTTTACATTTGACAGCAAAGCTTGGAGTGCTGGTCTTTTCTCATTTTTTCTACACATTATCTATTTGTTTGCACTTGATTTAGTTGGATAAGAAACTAAACGAAGGTAATATTCTTCCAATTTGTGAAAACTCTTGGGCCAATCAGATGTCCGTATAAACAAGGATCAGTCCAAGATAGGAGGGGCCGCTCGTATCTCCCCTCAATATTCAAAGTATTAGTTTGGCTTAGTCTGACAAACACACAGAGACAGCGATGCACTATAGTGCAGCAGATGCAGCCAGCCGGCCAGCCCAGTACTGTAGAGTAAAACATTAGAAATTCAAGCATAAAAACTTTGACCACTGGCCGGTTCGGCCTGGAATGGCCCGGCCGTTCGGGAATACTCCCAAACATCCCGATGGCCAGTCCGGGGATTTCATTTCACATTAGTACTTTATTCGGCAGCTCTCAATAATGGAAATACAATAGGCATACTAACTCTCTACAGAGGAGATCTCTCTCTAGGAATTAGGATCATGTAGTCAGTGCTAGGCTATGTGTGAGCTCATTCACACATTACATAAGGTAACAATAGGGAACGCAGCAGCACCACATCTGACAAACTGACTGATAATCTTTCATAAATTACATTGGCAGGGATGTAGCCAGAGAGCTGCTGTCTGATTATCTTTGTTTTCCCATTACTGTTAGACACAAAACAGATTGTGTGTATAATAGCCTATATGTTTGCTATTTGTTTGCTCCATTAGTAAAAGCCATGTTCTACTGCTCTCTTCCTCTCATCATCTTATACAGTCTCTAAGCTTCTGCTATGATCTCTGTATAAACACAGCGATCTAGCTTCTCCTAGACCCATAGTTTAGTGTGTGTGCCGTCACTGCCGTGTTGCCGTATAGCAGGGGTAGGGAACCCTGGTCCTGGAGAGTTGCAGCCCTGCATGTTTTAGATGTCTCCCTGCTCCAACACACCTGATTCTAATTAACAAAGTTAGAAGTGTGTGTGTTAGAAGCCTGATAACGACCCATTCATTAGAATCAGGTGTGTTGGAGCAGGGCTGTGCCCGGCTGGGCTCCGTGGCAAACCCAGCCACCAGGCGCTCGCCAACGAGCCCTCCTTCTGGGCCTGGCCCCAGGCTTCCTCCGGGCAGGGTAACCTCTCCTCTTAAATGATCTTTCATAGAGGTCTTCTGAACCATTCTTTGTCTGGCCCCTCCCCTGAGACCACTTTGCCTTGGGAGAACCTACCAGGAGCACAAGGCTCCAGACAACACAGCTCTCAGGATTATAGGGATACACAAACCTCTCCACCACGATATGGTTGTGGAGAGGTTTGAGGTTTGTGATGGTTCCCGGAGAGGAAAAAATAATTAATGAATTAATTAAAAAAAGTTATAAAAATGGACAGTATATTTTAAAAAGTTATATTGTGCAGACTTTTTACATTTGTTTTAAAGTTATAATATTTTCTAAATTGAAATTGCGAGAGTAAGGCATAGAGAGAGAGAGAGAGAGAGAGAGAGAGAGAATTGTGTCATTTTATTAATGGAAAACTAGAAGTAGACTATATTTAACATTTTCCTACTTACAAAGAATAGGCCAACTTAAAAGCTTCTCATAAAATGCAAAGCAAATATTATGCCTCTATTTTACGGAGAATATATACTGTAGCTCCATTTCTATTATTTCCCCAGTAATAGGATGACCAATGACAATGACCAATTTCATACAAAGACCTCACGCTTCTAAAATTAAACTTGCATTTCATTGAGGGAAACAGAGACTTCTATTACAGAATGGGACAATAAATGGGGACTGAAAATAATAGAGAAATAAATAGGTTAGCTGGAAGCCGCCATTGAACAGTCATCAGCATCCATGCCTCAGTGGTTAAGTATGTTTCCATCAAACGTAAACACATATTGCTTAGCAGTAGCACCATTACTAAACATAGCAATACATCTTGAAGAATAACACGAGGCATCGCCACCAAATCTACCAGATAGTGAATGGAGCCCGGGGGCGTAATATCGGTGGCAAATAATGTAGCTAAATGCAGTGCAAATAAAGCATGATGTATCTAAGGCCATACCATCTGTAGTGAGCTACATCATTTCGAGGGCTGCCTGAGTCATCGTGACATTTCCTCTGCACCTCCATACTTGAGTGATATCACTTAACAACCCCCCCCAGCAGAACTCATACATGCCATAGATAGACAACATATGGAGCTATTCTAATGTCAGCTGCCTTGTACAGTGTGGTTGACGCCTGTTGTGTCTACATCCATATGCTTTCTGATTGAATGCAACACGTGGATGGTGGTTGTTATGAGACGGTGCCTGTTCCATTCCTCTGGTCCCCACATATTGAAAGACTGTACAGTATCTAACTACCTATACTGTATCTACATTGTAAAAATTAATATTGTAATAAAACTGAGATTTTCTGAGAGCAGCTGCGCCAGAAAATTACTGTAAATAATTTACTGTAAAATGCTGTAAACTTAAAACAATATAAAAAAACTGCAAATAATTATTAAAAATACTGTATTCAAAAGATAGAAAAACTGGAAAATACTGTATTAAAAATATATAAAAAGTAAAAAAAAAGCAAGCAATTCTCTGTACAATTAACATATTTTCAGTATTTTTACAAGAAAAATCCTTATAATTCCTTGTAAGAATAGTCATAACCCTTCAAAAAACAGAATAATTACTTTTATAAATGTTTCAGTACAGATAATTATTGTTATTATTTTAAAACATAAATGTAAGACCATTTATATATAAAACTTAACCCCTGTTAATTTAGACATCTTTTTTTACATCAAAAGTAATTTGTGTAAAGCTCGACCCAGGGACAGTATTTTTTTACAGTGTACCTATCCACCTGTTTAGCATCTAGCTACCCAAACAGCCATCCATTCACATCTATCCAACTACCAATTTATTTATTTATCCACATATTCTTTCAATCTATCCAACCATTCAGCCAGATACTGTATATCTCCATGTATCTATCAATCTATCAGGATCAGAATCAGATCTGTATTTACAAAGCATTTTATCTTACCACTAAGATACTGCAAATAGCTTCAAAGGTACCTAGAGTTATTCTTAAATATATTCATAAAGCTGCTGAGGCCAACTTTTAATAAGGAATGAATCCTAAAATAAGATAAATGAATGCTGACCTTGTCGCTATGCTGTCAGGCTTACTTGTTAGCCTACTTACTGTACACTCATACTGATTGGTTGATAGGGATGAGTAAGTGACACTGATT
>JAODUH010036238.1:0-10076 GCA_027564835.1 Typhlichthys subterraneus
CCAGGGATAGTATTTATTTTCTTCTTTTCTCTTCTCTTTTTATTATTATTGTGTAAAATAAATAAACAATTCCTCTCAAATGTTTCCAAACGCATTAACACTAAGGTAACTAGTTTGTTTAGAAAATGTCATGAGTAGAAAGTACAGATATTTGTGTAATAATGTAAGGAATAAAAGTTCAAAGTTAAATAGAAAAAGAAAAATACATACTTTAGTAAAGTACAGATACCTGAAAAATCTACTGAAGTACAGTACTTGAGTATTTGTACTAAAGTACTTCCCAGCTTTGCTTTACATTACTTTTAGATTACTTCATGCATAAACATTGTTCTATTTCTGTTCTATTTTTGTGATTTTGTTGTGCAGGGGATCATATAATTTAGGACTGTATTTCAATTACTGATTGACGTTAATGAAAGGTTAGTAGGAGAACGATTGTTTTTCTGCAAACTTTTTATATTTTAAATCAGTCCTAGAAGTAATCATTAATTCGTTTAAAAATACCTGTAATCTGATTCCACTATTTTAGCTGGAAAACTAATGGATACAGTTTTTTTTTTCCTAATCAGATTAAGTAACTAATTAAATATAATCAGTTACTTCCCAACCCTGGATTTATGCCTACATAAATCCAGACACCTGTGTTACTACTACAATAGTAGCTTGTTAATGTCAATTAGATTACACCATAAACTGATAACTGCTTATTAACTGCATTCCTTTGTTTACATTAATCTAATACTGTTTAGTCTCTAGACTATTATTCTGTTTAGCACAGCCCTCATTATAACAATATTGTTTTGTCTATAATTTCCAGCATTATACACATCTATAAATTAACATGCATACTATGTATTACAAATTGTGTAATTTGAAATTTTTGAAGTTTTTATGGAAAGCAATCTATGATGAGTGTTAAGTGTTCAAGGTGCAGTCAGGGATTCTGTTGAAAGATTGATATTGAGCAAAACACCTCTCCCTTCAATGCCATAGAGCAGGCCTATTCAACTCCGGTCCTGGAGGGCCGCACCCTGCATGTTTTAAGCTCCGCCCTCTACATTAAACACACATTGCCATGGTACTGACGGCTGAACTTGACAACGAGGGAACTTGCTTACAGTCGTTTACTCTACCTTTACAGAGAAGGTAGGATGCCTCTTGCTCAAGGATACTTACAAGAAGGCCCGGCAAGTATAGGAGATCAAACCCAACAGCCTATCAAACAAATAATAATAGCAAAAAAGTTATTCCAAAATAAAAGTTTATTTTCATAGTCCTATCAAGGACAAGACTAATAACCATTAAGGATGTCTGTGTTAAATCAACAGATCAATAGTACTCAGTTTACAAGAGAGTCCTTTCAAAATATACAATCGATCATCAGCATTAAATATACGGCCTCCTTGAGTTCAAGGCAAGCACTGTATTTAATTAGCCACACTGATTAGCATGGGATCTCTCGAGGTTTGACACTGCAAAAACAACTCACGAGGATTCAATTCAAGGACTTTGAATCCATACTGTGATAACCATACTAAATACTATGTGATGATACTATGAAATGAATTCATTCTTTGGAGAAACTTTGAATTTATTGAAGACCATGCTTAAAATAAGAAACAAAGTATGTCAATGCTTCTTAACAGTGATGGGCAAGTTACTTAAAAAATGTAATACAATATAGATTACTGATAGATGGAAAGCAAGCCTGGAGTGTGCACTTATGAAGTGCATCCAATTTATTTAGGCTGCTATTTGTTTATTGATCAACAAACCCACTTTTCACTTGTCAAATGGTGTGCCGTCACCAATAATGTTTCTGTCTGTCATGTCTGTTTCTGTCATTGATGTCAGCTTTCATCATTGATGTTTGACTTGGGAGATGAGAAGACAATGCATATGTCCCCCTGATCTCCTAAAATGCTTCGTCCCCCCTGATCTCCGAAAATGCTTCGTCTCCCATGATCTAAAATGCTTATAAATTCCTGGTAATATTTAGCATACGCATCAGTAGTGCAGAACACGTTGCTGTTGTCGTTTATATTGATTTAAATTTAGAAACGGCTTGCTTCAAATTAGAATATTATTGTTAAGGGCCCGCTTTCACCGCTCTGCATTGGGGCCAGTTGTTGCCTTGTTACGCCACTGAGATATTTACAGTATATGCCTTAAACATTAAATAAGACTAGCTACTTCAAGCTCCTTAAGCCCTGTTGTAGCACACAGCGAAAATACAATTCCTAGCGATCTATAAATAGGCTTAGTTTTTCTATCAACACATCTGCAGCCGGATAAGTTGAACCGTCCACGAACGACAACATTAAATGACAGTAAAGTAGCCTACTGCAAACATTTTACTGTAAAATGGGACCACTTTCGGCTCGCCATTGCTGTGAATGTGTTTCGACGTTGCGTTGCGCTGTGTGCGGCAGGCTGATCAGCTCCTTCTGGACGGATGAGCCACCACTCACAGATCGGTTTTCTCTGGTGCCGAAATGTTTCGTCGAGTTCGTGAATTCTTTTGAAAACAAAACACCACTTAATGTTAGGTTAAAATGCGCTGTAACTTGCAATACTGAGATTGTATAGAGTATAATATTACCAACATTTTATTTGCATTGCATTATGTTACTGCGTTACAGCAAAAAGCGACAGTATATATTACTGTAATTGCGTTACTTTCACAACGGCTTCTTAATGAGATGTAAATTTATGAATAAATACCATTCCATTTGCAATATGTCACCTTTTAATGAAACCCTTGGTATTCTTCCAAACACTTTCTATATGGAAAAGAAAGATTTAGGGCTTCAATGCCAAGATGTTAATGGCTGATCTGAAGTACAACCAATATTTGTGCGTAAGAGTTCAAACGCATAACCATTCTTTCAATAATCAAAGATAAAGTAGTTAAGCCTAAAAATTATGAGTGGGTGTGGTGTGTGTGTGTGTGGGAAGGGGGGGAGGTCAACTAAAAGTTCTGAACATTATGGAAATAATCCAATTAAGCTTCATCCATCATTCTTACACAGTAAGAACGATTCTACCAACAGCAGATGGGAACTAACACATCTTCACAGGAATGTATATTTGACAATGCCTATACTATTTGAATGTCACTTAAATCCGTGAATTGAAAACAGCTTGCCAACGTCTGTGAAATACAAGAAAAATATGGAGATGTGGAGAGAAGACAACGGGAAACAGGGGCAGAGGTGTGAAGAACAAAAATATGAAATACAAAATAAACAAAAGGACGCATTTGTCCTCTGGGTTTTTCACATGCACCAGCCTGTTTCGACATGGGGTCTGGATCCTTGGCCTGGCAGGTTTCAAAATGTGGACAATAGAATAAACATGCTCTCCCTTTCCTTCTTATCCACCCCCCTCCCTCTTTCCCTCTCTCCCTCTCTCTCACTCCCCATCTCTCCTCTCGTTGGTTGGTCCAACTCTGTAAACCATGTTTGACTCATACACAACATACAAGACAGTACAGTACAGTATTCTGCTACTGGCAACTATAGATGAGACAACAAAACAAAGGTTAAAGTGACATATTATTTACATTAATATTCTAAATTTCTACTTACACATTCTGTTGATAGGTCCCTGAAATAGTAATACACCCTTCGCTGGGTCAAAGTTAATTCTGCTCCAAAGACACTTGAAAAAAAGTCTATAAACCAAGGTTACAACTGTCACACATTTGGCGTGTCCCGTCTCACGCATCACAAGCTGCAAAACATCACGTAGGCCTTACGTCAACCTGAGAAGAGGTCTAGTTATCTTCCACACCACAAGTGAGGATTACGTTTACTGGTAGATAGGAATCAGACACAAAGAATTTCCCCTTCAAAGGGTATTCCCTTCGAAATAGAAGTAGGAATAGAAAAAAGGACAAACTGGAGAGAAAAAAAAGGAGGTTCAGGATATAAAAGGGCAAGCATGAAGGATAATAGAGAGGAGACAGACGGACCTACATTTTACCAGCTTCAGATGGCTATGTTGCAATCCGATAAAGGATTGAGAGCAAAATCCCTGTGTGTGAACCATTTTGCTGGCTGTGCTTGATACACTGTGTACAACCAGGATCCTGTCAAATATGTACTCTGTCATGAAGGCTTATGACGCCACTGCATTTACTCATTTAAGTGAGGTTACGGGTACAACAGTGCAAGTCGCCTGTCTTGCTACAGTATGCAAATTTGTTTTGTCATGAATTCCATAATAAAGATTAATAGAAAATAATTTAAAAAAAAACATTTCAAAGCAGATCATAGATAAATACACTTGTTCTAAATATTCAGGGGGAAGCATGCCTTGCATTCCCCCTGGAATCTACGCTTATGGCCAGACCTGTGAGTGAAGGACTTATTTTCCAAAATATGGATTGCAAACTTTCAATACCAATCTAAACAAATTAATTGACACTCTAAAAATAGGTATGTTGACATTCATAAATTAACCTCATTACTGTGAATCATCCTTTAGAAGTGATAGTTTATTAAAAGCATTTAGAAGCAAAGTGTTCTTTAACCAAGGTTGCAATTAATTATTTGAAATATTATTTTGATTACAGAAGGCTGTGTCATAATGAGATAAAGTATAGCCTCCAGCCATATTTACAAATCAAAAATGTCGACACATTTTAACCACGTTATGTGTTATGTTAGGCTTACATAACAGTAAACATAGTCAGTTAACGCAATCATTCTCGTTCTTAAACAGATACTGTATGATCAGATTGCACAGAAGCTTCCTTCCAGAAATAAAATTGATGAAATTTCACAGTTCAACAGAAAGCACATCTTTTCACAGTTTCATACCTAACTCAGTATGGTCGCACACATTTTTCTATTTTTATTAAGAATATTATTTATATTTTGTGTGAAGTAAAAGCATTTAGGACCTGCTCTCATTGTAGGTTACATTAAAACTCTCCTCATGCAGGTTCATGGGTCAATTAATTATCGCTAAGAAGTAAGTAGCTTTACTTAAACACACCACCCCAACCCCCTCTCAATAAGGAAAACAATCACCCCCACTATTGCTTAATTAACTCAGTAAAGGTCCCCACCCCTAAAAGTCAAGTGACCCAAGAGTGATTCAATAGCTATAATATGAATGACCTACAGCACGGGTAGGGAACCCAGGTCCTGGAGAGCCGCAGCCCTGCATGTTTTAGATGTCTCCCTGCTCCAACACAACTGATTCTAATGAACAAAGTTAGAAGGGTGTGTGTTAGAAGCCTGATCATGAGCCATTCATTAGAATCAGTTGTGTTGGAGCAGGGAGACATCTAAAACATGCAGGGCTGCGGCTCTCCAGGACCAGGGTTCCCTACCCCTGACCAAAAGTATGCTCAAGACTATCCTAGACATTACCTGGAAAACCATGCGGTCGCCACAGACCAATGAAAGTTTGCGGTTTTGCATGTATGTATGCGCCAGTCCTCTCCTTTGGGGCATGAGGAAAAACACCAGCTTGACAACAGTCATTAGCTTGTAATAGCCTCCTCAACACAGAGACACACAGTAATTCAATAAAGCCACACTCCCACCATCTATCCCCACCCTCTGCTCTGCATTTCCTCACTCTGTCAGCTAACCAAATGTCAAGAGGAGCTGCGTTTGCATGTGTGAGCTTGCCACAGGTGCGTGTGCACCGTGGCAAAAGATCTAGCTGACAAAGGCTGGCATTTTGGGAGAGACACAGACAGCGCTTGACTTCAACACAAAGCACGTTAGCCGTTGTGTCGCTGTCAGCAACCTGAGCCCCTGAGACATCCACAACATGGTGTTATCATTTAAAGCTTAGCTGAAACAGAGCATCGCAGAAAACAGCATCCCTTTTCTCTAAAGTTGTTGTTGCCATGGAGAGCCATACGGTTTAAAACAACATTTATTTAAGGGTATGTCCACTGAAAATCACATTATTTTCACATAAAAATATAAGACTGCACTAGTGACAGTTTTTATTTTGTTTCCAGATCCAGTACCATACAATTGGATGACATCCACATATTTGTTTGACTGTGAATCGTGTGTGGGTGGGCAGCAAATATCACAATGAGCTCAGGTTGACATGATGATTGTGTTGTGATTGGGCAATATACCAGCCTTTATTGTGAATGTCTAGCTGAGGCTCAGATAACATGGCATCATGGAACGACTATATGGAATGGAATATTCCGTACAGAATATTGTACCAGACGACATTACAGAGACCAGTGATTAGTGGGGAGCTTACAGTAATGTGAGAGACCATCGTGATCTCATCATGAAGTGCCGCTATTCAAGTTTGGCTCTGTAAGTCATCCTGAAACCCACTCCTGCAAGGCATAACCAGGCCAATCAGCACCCAATCGTGTAGCTCAGTTGATGACAACGGCATCCGGCAGAATGTTTGAATGTCAAAACGTTTGGCTGGTCGAAAGCGGTCCAGTCATAAAACCTGACCCACACAATTGGCACTACCTCTGCCACAAACTGCTTTAAAGAGATGGGATGCACAGCGATTAGCAGAGCAGAGCACCGCTCAGTGAGGCAAGGATAACCCATTGGTTAATGCCAGTTTCTGGTCAAGTGTCACATAGCCCAGCCAAACAGCTACTGTATACTCCCTGTTAATATTGGGCGTTACCATTCCATTGTCAATCTCCATAGTTTTGGAGATTACAGTACAGTACTGTAGTGTATTGCACTACTGATGACAACATACAATTTGCGACAAAAAACTACAGCAGGGCTATTCAACTCTGGTCCTGGAGGGCCGCACCCTGCATGTTTTAGATCTCTCCCTGCTCCAACACACCTGATTCTCCTCCAGGACCGGAGTTGAATAGCCCTGACCTACAGTATATATTAAATAAATAATTGTTAGACATCAGCTTTTTGCATCATTGGATACCGGATCAACTTCAAAGGTACGTACATTATTGGATATCAAATCAGTTCTTTCTGATGGGATAAATGAGAGGTATATAAATGATCTTAAGGGACATATTTTAACGGTGTAAGCACACGGTCTAGTTGCTGGATTTAGGGTGTGTCCAAATCCACGTTTGCTATTTTAACGGCAGATAAATGGTCAGTGTGCCAGGTGCATGGTTCAAAAGGGTTGGACCTACTTTCTTCATTATTCATGGGTGTGTTTTGGGCGTATCATATGATAAATCAATCTGAGTTTCATCTCGCATTCTCTTTAAAAATCCAGACGCGCTTGCATCAAAGGCAGATTGATATTATTACGGCGGGTTTGTGAGAGTTGGGGCAGACCATCTCGGCAAAAGCGAGAAAATATGTTTATGTAGGTTAAACACACACAAATTATATTTCTCATTGTACTCTATTCATTTTGAATCCATTATATATATATATATATAATGCACCTCACGCTGACTTTAAACCAGGTTTTTGCTGGTCAATCGCGCCTCAAGATAGCAATGCGCTAGACCACACCTCATGTTTACGGTAAACAGACTGCATTTATACAGCACTTTTATCCAAAGCACTTCACAGTATTTTGCCTAACATTCACCCCTTCACACACACATTCATACACCGATGGTGATTGCCATGCAAGCACAAAGATGCTTACAGGTAGGTCAACACTGGGGTCTGAACTCACAACCTTCCGGCTGGAAGGCCAACACCCAGACCACTATTAGACCAACACCTCCACCAGCACTCAAATTGCTGCAAGTGTATTTAGTGCTATTTAGACAACATGGGCGCAAGACGGGAAAATGACAACTTCATCGTTTTGAAACCAGGTAAGGACACTTGTGTTCCCGCTTTGTGCCGGATGTAAGATAGGGCCCTGGGTGTCAGGTCTTTAAAAAGCTCTAAAAGCTGCTTACAGTAGATAATACTGTGCTCTCAGGAAAGCTTGAATGGGAATTGTAACTGAGAAAGGAACAGAGGTTCTCTTTTTAACAAACAAAACAATATATGAGAATAGTATTCATGCAATTACACACAGTAAGATTGTGTCTTCAGTCCAAAAATGGTGTTGGTTGGAAAATATGAACCTGATAAAAAGACTGATTGATGTGAATTTTATACACATATGTTTTTTTGTATTCTCTGTCTAGTTGTTTTCATAGTGTGTACTGCATGGGGGCAGGGCAATTCCCCCAGCTGTTTTACTCATAGGTTTTACTACAGTATTTATTTCAACAGTGGCCAAAATGCAAACAAGCTATCAGGGCTGTCAGAATATAATTGTGATTAATCGCATGATTTACGTAATGGACTGCGATTAATAAATCACATATTTTAACCTGTTCAAAATATAGATATGCCAGTTTTATTAAAATGTTTGTATTTACTTGTTTTTTTTAAAGTAGAAATACAAACATTTGCATAAAGATGGCAAACTGATGTAAAGCGTGCAATTTATTGAGATTAACAGCGATTAAATTCTGACAGCCCTACAAGATATACAGTATCCACACAAAAGTGAGTACACTGTTCTACAAGCTGTACAATCACTACTTTACATTGCAGAAAAGTGTAATTTCTTCATTGTTGTCACATGAAACGATATGCTCACATATAAAGCAAATATGTGTGGGGTGTACTCACTTTTGTGAGATACTGTATATATTATAGTGAAGAAATGATTGGCCTGTCTGCAAACATTGCAACCATCCTTTTTTTCAATCCTTATCTCTACAATATTCTTCGCTTTGCATGACATTCTGGAAAATCCTGACAGAGAGCCATTGACCATTCAGCATCCAGGTGGGTAGTGCTGGGCAGTATATCGTTTCATCCGGTATACCGGTTTTGATTTCCCATACGGTGTGAAGTTTTCACATATGCCATACCATAGCACAGCTGTAAAAACAACTTTAATGTGTATTGTTTGATGCTAGAACGCTACGGAACGCTATTCAGAGTGTACTGAGTGGGAACCCATTAACTGTAACACAATTAATTACCCACAACTTACTCCCTTTAATTAACATGGCAAACAATGGCACACAACATTAAGTAACAGTAATAATTGTTACAAAATTACATGGTCGAACTGCATACTGTCTGACAAACGCTAAAGGGAAAAGTATCCATATAGCCTTAGCTAGCAGTGATGATAAGTTAGCTAACATGGGGAAATGTTTTGTGTGTTTGAACCGGTTTGCAACTCAGATCCTTCGAGGCCTGTAAAGGATGATATTTGAAATGCAGCGAAGTACAATACTTAAAACAAAACATATTTCATTAAAATATTACAGATTTTACACAAAATAACGACTCAATTACGATAATTCTGTAATTTGTTACTTTCCACCTCTGGCGCCAACAGAAATGTACTGCTGTACAGTATATGGACAACATGCATCCCCATTGGTTAAATTGATAGTTTGGCACTGTTTTTTGACAAACAACAGAACAAATTGTGGTGCATTTAAAATCAGGATGTCTTACCAGGCTAGTCAATTTTGCAGTTCCCTTTACTCCAGCCACCATTACAAAAAGTAATAATATAATATATAATAATATATTATAATATATTAAATAACATTAGGTCCAATAAAAAGAACAGCTTTCTTTCCCGATGTTAAAGGCTCAAGTGTACAATACTTTATATGCACAGATTGTCTGCAAATATATTAATTACACCAATATTGTGCATGGGAAACTGTTTGTGCACACAAAAGTGGACAGCTAATTCCAAAGCCCTCTCACATAGTCTATTCCATACAGAAATAGCCAACATGCCCACAAGGCATTGAGAAGCATCTGCAAGTGGAGAAATTAAGTATACTTAGATCAAGCTCTGCATTGTATGAGGCCACGCATTCAGTGGCACAGTATACCTTGGTCTTAACCCTTGCTCTCTCTGAAATAGCCAACATGCCAACAAGGTACTTAGACGTGTCCGCAAGTGGCGAAATTAAGTGTACTTAGATTAATCTCTGCATTGATTGAGGCTATGAATTCGGTGGTACAGCATACTGTACCTTGGCCTTAACCCTTGCTCTCTCTGTGTCTGGTCCACTTTGTGCTGGTGGGTGCTGCAGGCCCACCCTGAGGTGCGTTCAGAATTGGCGATCTGAAGCGAACGTT
>JAODUH010036238.1:10176-21501 GCA_027564835.1 Typhlichthys subterraneus
CTGGTCCACTTTGTGCTGGTGGGTGCTGCAGGCCCACCCTGAGGTGCGTTCAGAATTGGCGATCTGAAGCGAACGTTTGTGACGAAACCATTTGCTTTGAACATGACACTTGAACATTTTGTGTAAACAAACAATTGTCCCCCTTCTTCTCCCAGCGTCAACGTGTGTTATTCACCGAGAACTACCTTCTCAGACTGTTTGCAAATGTTTACGTTCACAAACATTCACTTTGGTGGTCAATTCTGAAAGCACCTCTGATGTTTTGGTATAATTTAAGGAGTGGTGGACTGCGGAAGTGTGAGTGGAAATGCCTTGTGGCAGGAATGCACATCCCCAACCCCCTGTAGCCCAGAGCTGAGCTTAACAAAGGGAGCAAAAGAGCAGGTAATTTGGCATTTTTTGACTCTTGGGAATGATATTGTTCAGCTGGGATAAGAAGGGTATAAGACTAATTGCATAAGCAACAGATCGATAGCCGAGTTAACAGGAAAAGGACTACAGCTCAGCACTCAAGACAACCAATTGCAACTGCAAGGGTTTAAATATTCCCCGGGGATGGGATTTGTAGTCCTTGCCAGAAACTATGGATACAATAGAAGTGTCTACCTGTCCAGACGGTATGATTAGACTGTGTCTCAATATGGGTGTTTGCATCAACACCCTTTCAGAACAAATACTATACATGAAATAGTGGAGCTAGCGAGCACCGCAAGCTAACATGCTTGCTGGTTTCCTCACTTAAAAACGTTATATGTTTCTGCTTTAAACCTATATTGAGCAAAAAAAGCACTTGATTGACCATTTAAAGTGCAAGATCCACAGAACCGTAGGGCTATTTTTGCATTTGCAAATCTAGTTATGCTACTGTAACATTAACACCACATGCATCCTTCAGCTCTCAGAAGTTATGTTCCCTCCTCATCCCCAGGGGGCAGACATCACGCTGTGGTTGAGATGCAGACTGCATGGCTTTAGCATTCGCCACTGTTCACTTCAAAAGCTGTTCACTTCAAAGAGACAACTAGATATTTATACAATCATTTGATTAAGCGTTCGCTCATGGTCCTCATTTCCATATCAGGAGACTCAGCAAAAAGGGTCACAACCTCAGTGCTAGAAAAGCCTGAAATTAGCGCATGCTAATTTTCAACATCCGTCCCTCTCTGTCAGTCAATCCGCAGCAGCAGCAGTAACGGTAATAGCAGGGATATTAGCTATGTAAATGCTAAATACCCCATCCAGTCTATTTCTAGTAATTAAATTCTGCAATGCATGTCAAAATTACAGCCAACATTTGCCAAAGGACCAAATAACAGAGTAGGGGTGCAGGCCAAGGGTCTCGAGGACCCTCATCACGGTTGGAAGCGCAGACACGGCACTAGATAAAAACAGCAGAGGAATTCACACAGTGCAGCCATGATTGTAATCACAGTGTGTGTGGACACAGCACAAGACATTAATAAATGCCAATGTGTTTTCTTATTAGACACAAAAGGCAGTCTGAATTAAGGAATAACACCATTTAGGTGTCATTATTACTATAGGTACAATAAAAAATACAAAAAATACAAAAATAAAAACGGTTAAAAAATATACTTATTATGCCCATTGGTAAAACGACGGCTTTCCTCCGTCTCTCAACTGGTGTTGGGTGGCATAGGTGGGGAAAGAGAAGTGTGTGGGACAGGGGTTCCGGCTAATTGCTGGGAGCGCGGAGGCGCTGATAAAGAGCCGGGGCAGAGCAGAGAGACGACCAACTCATGTTGCTCATGGCAACATCTATAAAAGCTAATTACCGCCTCACCAAGGGCTGCCCTTGCCATTTGAGGGAGGGAGAGAGGGAGAGAGGGAGAGAGAGAGAGAGAGGAAGAGAGAGAGCGAGAGAGAGAGAGGAAGCATTAAATGGATCAGCAGAGTGGAGGACAATATGGGGGAGTGAGACAGAGCGAGATAGAGAGAGATAGAGAGAGAGAGAGAGAGAGAGAGAGAGGGAGAGAGAGAGAGAGAGAGAGAGAGGAGGCTAAAGAGAGAAGGACGGGCAGAGAACCCAGAGCAATAAAGCCTCTGCCATTAACAATTAGTCTCCAGTCCTGCTAATGAGAGTGCAGAGTTAAATAGAACGGCTAAATTTAAACAGAGGGGCTCCATATATCTTCTATGGCGCTCGATAATACCTCTCTAATAACAGCTAAAGGCGCCCCCACATCAAAGCAATGGTGGGAGACAAAGAGCAAAGACAGAGAGCGGTAAAAAGTGAGTGTGAGAGTGAATGAGAGAGAGAAAGATTTATACATGTTTTACATACCTTTATTTTCTACATCAACCAGTTACAAGGAGGGTCTGTGTAATTACATCATATAAATTACCAATAAAAAGAAAGACAAACACACACATACAGTAAAAACACATCAAATACCGCACAGTGGTTCTATTCAAAAACAAACTGGTCTCCAAAGACCAGTGCTGTGCATAAGCACAGCACTCCTCAATATGACCAGATATTCATAAAGGTGGCTAGGTCTCCCATTAAACTAGTATTTAAAATCTACCTATACTTTTACCGTTTGAATGAATAAAAACAAACCGAGTCCATTTACATTTTTCTGCTCACATAGATTGCCATTTTTGCCTGGCCTAAAAACAAATGTAGGAGCTGACATTTAGTTTTTTTTCTGCTGGCTTACAACCTAAAACAAATGCTTGTAAGGAGAACGTCTCTCCGAAAGTTATACAAATTACTTCTAATCTATTCATCAGGGTATTCTACAAAACAAAAATGGTTGCTCTATGATTGCAGAACAAGCAGTGATCCTCAACATTTGGGTTTCTCACAGACACAAAATAATGTACAGGAAGTATACCATGCAATACCCTCCACTGTAAATCTCCAACCTTTTTAACCAACGGTGGCTTGTACAATGTTCCCCAGTTTGGCTTGTCATTTATATCTATGTGAGAGAGAGAGAGAGAGAGAGAGAGAGAGAGAAAGAGAAAGAGAGAGAGAGCGAGAGCGAGAGAGAGAGAGAAGGGGGCAAGTAGGTGCAAACATCTCCCATGGCCTGTGTGGCTAATAAACTGGTGAGCCTAAAGCACCAGATGTTTGAGAGGGCCGCCAGTGGCACTATAGAATGAGCAACCGCCGCGGGGTGGAAGGATACTCTCCGGGGAGACAGGTGCAACGCAGCTAAGCAGGCAAAACAAATAGCCCAGGGATACGAAACATATATCACCGCCACGCAGATGGATTACGCTGCCGTTGTACACTAGCACGAGGGCAACACTGGAGAGGGATTAGCAGCGTAGTTGGATTGGCTGTAGTTGGATTGGCTGCGGTAAAACCCACAGAGGACTGGCTCTTGGCGTACTGTAAAGCTGGCGTCAGTTTGCCATGGGTCTGGTACGTGCCCGGCTCTGGAATACTGTACATTCATGACATTTAGGAGATCTTCTGTCCGATTGGTCCACAGTTACTGTACACGTTTATTATCCGGGGCTGAAGCGGCCATTGTCTGTCGCAAACCCATTCTTCTTTTTTTCCTTTTTCCAGCAAGCTGGCAAAGATGTGGCGGGGCTTTGTGAGAGCGTTGGAGGGCTATTGAATCGTCGTGTTATGGCACCGTTATGAGGCCAAGGAAGATAGCTTCATGAAAAGCTCATCAGCATTATAATGATTTAGATAATGAAGAGGAGAGAATAGATGTAAGGAGAGCAAAGGGAGATGAAAGCAGATGAGAATAGAGGGGAGAGATGTCTTAATGTTGTCATACAATCAATAGTAGACAAACAGAGGTAAACCTCTCTCGTACGCTGAGCCTATCATGGCTCGGAGCCCTGTACAGCTTGTAAAGACCAGCCAATTAAGGAGAGAGCCCTAGACCATTCTTATCCAGTCAAGATGAATGGAGTATAAATGTTGGCAGAAGGAGTTGCAGTGATCCAAGCTTTGACAGGGTGGAGGCTATTAAACCACTTTTTTTTCTTTTTGGGCCAGCCACAGCACAGAGGCACATTCGGGAAATCATTAAGTCCTTACTCTGGAAAGTATCGCTTGAAATATATATTTCTGACTTTGCTTGGCATCTAAGAAGCTGGCGAAAATTAGAATGCAACACTTACATTCATTTAAAAATACATATTTCTGTCACTGCACGGCCCTGATTAAATACTCGCAATACTCATGTTGTACGTTATTTGCTCTTCAGAACTGGAACAGGTATATCTGATCTACTCTTATCTATTAAAGGTAGGGTGAGTGATGCCGCAGAGTGACTGTTGATATTTTAACAGAATCAAAACATAAACACATCTCCCTTCACTGCCATAGGGTGATCCCTCGGTCTGCCTCCCACATTGGTTTGTTGATATTTTAACTTGCCAAAACAGAAACACCTCTCCATTCAATGCCTAGGCTTAGGGTTTTCCCCAAAAAGCTCCGCGCCACACATTGAACACACATTGCCAAGGCAGGAATAGTGTTCTGTGGTGCTATCTGCACCACTTTCTTTGTTCTCCCATTGTACGGAGCCAGGGCTGTGTTAGAACACCAGATTAATTTTCAGCACACTGCTAGCGGGCCGTGAGGGGCCGAAACAGTCTATTATTTGACAAAAAGCGTATTACCTTACAATCGCTCAGCCTGATGAGTGCTGAGCCATGAGCATTAGCCATGATAGGCTAAAGAACACCCACTCGCATGTGAATTACCATCTGCATGCTGAAAACAATGTGCTGGCGCACGCGCGCGCACACAACCATGCTAGCACGGTAGCAAAATTGCTACCTATGGGATTTATTTGGCTGCAACGTCCCTGAGCCGAGTTGTGGCGCATAGAGGGCCCCAGGCGCTTGGCCTGTAACGAGTGGCCAATGAGGTCTAATGCTGCTCATTAACGAGACCATGGGCTGCTGGGAAACGAGACTGACAGCCAGGCGGACCAGAACGGGACCCCACCAAGACCACTGCATGTGTTTGGAGCAATGAAAGAAACAAATGGGCCCAGAAATAGCTATCGACGGTGCTCCGGCATACTGTCACAGCTGTATGGAATGTGGGATACAGGCCTCTGTGTTCTATTGTACAGGCCTGTCTCAATACATTCCTTCATCAATCTGTTCACTCTTACCTCCCTCCCTATCATCTCTCGCTCTCTCTCTTTCTCTCTCTCTATTTCGCTGTCTCTTTCTTAAACGCGCACACTAGTTACTGCCCCAGGTTTCTGCCAAGCTATGGTAATTAATAATTGTCAAACACCTCTACGCTGCTGTATACCAATGTCGCCCACACACACACACACGTGCACGGATGCACAATCACATACACACACACGCAGGCGCACGTACAGTGCACAGCCTATCAAAGGACTCGTGTTGTCACGTCCACGAGCGACCAAGCTAATTGACTCCAGATTGAAAGATCATGTGGAGAAATATGGCTAATTACCTGTGTGCAGCCACATTATAACACACACCCACTCACTCCCTGTCTACCACCCATATTCACTCACTCACTCCTGGCTGATTTCAGCCACAGCGTATGCTTTAGTGAGAAAGAATTCCAAGACAACAACAAAAACAGATATACTCAAATGTAATATGTATATACTGTATGTGGTTTTGAGTGTAGTAATATAATAAGAATAATCATCTTTAATTATATAGCACTTTGCATACAGAATTGCAGTTCAAAGTGCAATTCTGAACTAAATAAAAAAAAAAACTAATAAAAAATATTAAAAAAATATGTAATAAAAATAATAATTTAAATAATGATTTAATTAAAACAGGTGCATAAAGGAAACAATAACGATGCATAACATAATACTGAAATTACATGCGTTAATAGAAATGGTTAAAGGAATCAGATGAAAAAATAGGATAAATTAAAACCTTATCTTTTTTGTTCCTATCTGGTGGAGGAAGTGCATATCCAAGTAGCTGTTTAGTTATCAGTATATGTCCTTTATGGATGGTTATATCCTCTTGTACCCACTACTTCAGTGTAGGAATTACCAAGACTCCCTCGTACGCATATGAGGGTGCTATATAGCCTCAGATATACAGACCCTGCATGTAAATTCACCAAACAACTACATACTATTAGAAAACGCTTGTTTGGTGGGATTGATACACAGACAAAGGCACAATCCATCTCTGACTGTTCCAAACTGGTCTGCCACAGGTCTTTTTCCCCACCACAACAACACCGGTACGGCGACCGGCCATTCCATGAGATTCTTACATAATATGATACTGAAATGACTTAATAACTCAAATAAAATAAGATTAAGTTAGACAACAGTCACCTTGCACTTGCACCATTTTCTGCAGCAGTTTAGAAGTGCAGAATAATGCAGTTACAAGCTAGCTAAAAGCTAATTTGAATTGATGAGTTTAAAAAAAAAAGTTTAATATATTTACTGAGCCGGATTCCTTGATAGCTATAGGTAGTTTGGTGACATAGTTAATAAAGGCTGCATCCCCGATTTTCTAATTGCTCAGACTGTTTGTGTTCTGGGGAGTAAGTGGTTGACCATTGCTTGAGCAATATAGTTTGGTCCTAGACCATGTAGTGTCTGGTATGTAAGGAGAAAGACCTTAAAATCTATTCTGCAAGCTGCTGGTAGCCAGTGCAGGTCAGCCAATACTGGAGTAATATGTTCTCTCCTTAAAGTTCTTGTTAAAAGCCTAGCTGCAGAGTTTTGAAAGAGCTGTAGTCTCTCAATAGTTTTCTTTGGGAGGCCAGTGAACAGCGAATTACAGTAGTCGAGTCTGCTAGATACAAGAGCTTTTTGGCATCTTTTTGATTTAAAAATTATCAAACTTTAGATATATTTCTCAGATGAAAGAATTATCTTTTCACTACCCTGTTGATGTGGGACCTAAAGCTTAGATCTGGGTCCAACGCATCTTCAAGACTGGTAATCTTCGATTTTATCCAGGGTGTTAGATTTCCTAGATTATTATCCAACATTGACACCCACCACACCTTCCCCAAACACACACACACACACACGCAGATCAGACAAACAATCTGGGTTTGTAATGTTGTGCCCTTCAACATCAGTAGATTCAATTATGTCTCTTTCATCAGCCAATTACAGTGTGTGAATTCACAGCTGTTGCCTGGGCCCGGCTACACCACCAGGCCATGTTATTGAGCTGTGCTCAGCCTCAAACACACTTTATAATACACACACAAACACATCAACAACAAATAGCGTGTCACCAGCTGCTTTGTTTATCATTGGAGTCAAAGTGGAGGGAAGAAATAACGCAGAAGTTTTTCAGATTTTTTGTATGTTTTTTTTTCCTTATGAAAAGTTTTCAAGGTGTATGGTGAAAAATGCCATTATGAAATTGTATTATGTATAATATTCAGTGTTTGCATATTATTTTACTTGATACATTTTTTTTATACAGTATATACTAAATTATATATGTTGTTTCTGTTTTTGGACAGTTACAGTAATAGGCTATATAGGAAATGCATATATTCCTCATGGTTATCTTTGATAAGTTCTTGTCTCCCTAACATATTGCGTTGGTAGGTTGCAGGCAATGCATCATACATGTCATACTATATACACACCGAGTTTGTTTCGACATGCTTTCTCCATGAGGGCTTGTGTGTGTGAAACAATTTTATCCTTTATTATAATGTTAACACTGCCAGATAATCAATTTTTAAGCAATTTACAATTCCATTATTGAGAGCATTTGACAGGTGTAGCAGCAATAAAAGTAATTTAGGTTAATAGCACGACCTGAGTTTTCAAATACAAAATGTATAGCAACTCTGACATTAGACAGCATTTGCACCCTCTCAATATACACCATTTTAATATTAATTGTAATTTAAGTAAGTATTAATGTCATATCAGCAAAGCACAAATTACAATTTTACACACAAGTGCATATTCCAGTATCTGGTATTGTTAACATTATAATAATAGATAGAATGGTTTCACTCACACAAAGCCCTCATGGAGAAAGCATGTCGAAACACTTATTGTGTATACAGTATGATATGTATGTTAACTAAAACACTAGCATAAAATATGTATGACAATAGGTGTGTCACGTGTGTAATTGAATTATGTATGTACATGGATGCCGTATGTATTTTCTTTTAAAACAGAAATGAAGGCGAGAACATAAGCAATTCAATTGGTATGGCCAACTGCCTTAAAGATACATTACCTGCAACCTACTAACGCCATATTTTATGGAGACTTCATGCTCCACACTGGAAATAATCAAAGATAACCATGAGGAATATATTACATACTGTAACTATATCGGAGAAGTATTGACTCAACATTCTATATTTAATGTTGATGGATTCAATATTTTCTCTTTCACACATGCACACACACACACACACACACACACACACACAGATAGATTTGTGTGATTGAACAGTGGCTGTGTAGATATAGCATTATGAATCTTGCTGGCTCAATAGCAGGTATTACCCTCTCTTTCCTCAGCAACGGTGACAAGGATTTTCAAGACATCCTGTAACTCATAGCTAACGGGTGGGGGGGAAGGTTAGAGGAATATGACAGACAGGTGATGGCGTGAGATTGGGAGCTGGGAGAGCGAGAAAGAGAGCGAGACAGAGAGAGAGAGAGAGAATTAGAAGAAGTATACATGGTATATACAGGGAGTGAATCAGGCTTCGTCACACAAGGGAGAAGGGTTTCGGTGGCACAACAACCCCCCCTTCTTCCACCCCACAGCGCCCACCACTGCCCCTCCTCGCTCCTAGCTCATTTTCTGTCAAAACAAAGAGGTAGGCGCTGCCCCCAGTGGCGGCACAAAGACACAGGACAGGGAGCTGGTGCTGTGCGTGCTTTGCGCGCAAGCTAAAACTAAATGGGTTCATCTCTTTGTTATGTGTGAGTCACAATTGGCCCTATCCCACACACACACACACACAACATGGTAATGCAGGCCGTATAGTAGAACACTGTCGAATACCCGACTGGGACTGGGTTTATGTGCAATCGACAGGAAATGCATTCATGTCTGTGTGACTCACAGCGTGTCTAAATGTGTGTGTGTGTGCGTGCGTGTGCAGAATTCGTTAGCATGTCTGTGAGAATATAAAGGACGTGAGGGTTCTCATTGGGCACGTTGGTGTGTGTTTGTGTGTGTGACAGATGGAACGAGGACTCTGGAGGTCCCGGGGCTTTAGTCATGGTTTTGCCCCCATGGACGGACTACAGAGAAGCCCCCTTTTCTTCCCTGGCAGTCAGGCAATGACTGAGTCCTCGTATGACTTTCTGGAACAAATGGATTACAGTACAGTACATTGTCAGGCAATGGTAAGGGTCCTGCTCTTCTACAGCTCATGGGAACTCATGGACATTTGCACAAAATGTGACTGTCGGCTGGTTTTACTGGCGGCCCGATGGAAACATGAATGTAACAGTACTCTCATAGCGGTAGAGTTGAGCCTGTTGAGCATCTCCCTCTGCGTGTGTCTGGTCAGTGATGTGTCAGGATAGCTAGCTGATGGTCGGTGAGAAGGTTGTGGGTTTTAATCCTGACATGCCTGGCCATCATATTAGCATCCGTCTGGTCCTTATAACTGTACTCACAGTAAGTCACTTTGAATAAAAAAGGCTAAATGACCTAATTGAATGCAGTGAAAAAAAATCCCTCTTGAAACTATTCTTAGACCTATAGTCTTGTGTGATTCTTGTAACATGCAGTTCACTCATGAAGTTGTATATTATTAAATGTCTAAATAAATTATATCCATAATGGCTACAGCTATTACCTATTATTCAATTCACCCATGTATGAATCACATCCTGAAGCTTAATAATATACTATGACGCACAGATCGACAAAGTGACATTTGTCTTGCTAAAACCAACTGAGCTTTTCTTAAAACAATTGGAAGAATGATGAACCCATTACATTTACCTTCACACACAATTCAACTAAAACAGAAAATATATCATAAAGGCCACATCATTCCAAATTCCAACTGCCATTTTGGACAGACATTTCCTCCTTTTATAGCTGAACATGATGTTTAACTTAATGCACTCATGACGTAACTTGATCTGACATTGATGATGTAACAAATGGGGCCACATGTGCTTGTTATATCCCATAATGTTCAGAACGGAATTTGGATAAATCACATGTAACAAATGAAAAACAATACTAGTACTGCTCTTTGGATCCCTTCAGACTTCAAACAACTGACATCCGGAAACATTTAATGTGTCCCAACATACTGAAGAAAGCTTCCAAACCGTATCTTCTAAAGTCTTTGGTGAATCTACTGCATGTTCCCTCTCAAATCCTGATTCAAGGCTGTTTGAACACAGCTGGTAATTCTCTACAGGCAAATCGTTTCTTGCACAGGTAGTGTCTAACTGTGACTATTCTATGAATGGAAACCATATTCACAGCCAACAACTCTTACATTTAGGTTAGATACAATATATTTAGGTTTATACTATAACTCTAGAGTGCTTTAGAATAAATAGAGCGGTAGAAATATCTTAAACTTGGAGATAGCGATGGAGCAAACAGATCACCATAGTATTCCTGTCACACTTGGGAGACAAATTATCCATTCACATAGCAACGAAAACACAATAACATTTGGGCTAAAGAGGTAAGAATGTAGGACTGTTAGCTACATAACAGTTAGACCCTACTGTAACAACAGCCCTGGTATTTAGACATGATGTATCATCAATCAGTGCACTGCCGGGAAGTAAATGACACCTGGAACGATGTAAATGACTGCTATTGTATGTGTCAGCACATAACAATCACTTGCCAAAACGGAAGGCCCTCTTACTATCCCTCTCCCACCTTCTCTCCTCTCCTTCTCTCCTCATCTCCTCTCCTCCCTCTGTCATCAGTCCCATTGGCAAGCTGTCCTTTCTGAAGGTCTCTGCTCTCGTTCATCATTCGCTGCCCTCCTTTGCCGTACACATGCACGCACGCACACACACACGCACACACAAACACGTGTGCACGCACATGCCAGGTTAATCACATTCCTGCCCCCCTGCCCGTCAAGTAATTATTCAACTTGTCTGGTCTTTCATCACTGCTCTTATTGTGTCAAAAACAGATTGTCCCCTGCACTTTAAAAGGTCTGTCGGTGTCCATCATTAGGCCTGACGAAATACTATTTCATGGGGGTAAATCAGTGACGGCTCCTGCTCCAAAAATTTGGGAGGGCAATTGTTTTGGCGACCCATTCAATAGACTAGGTAAATTAAAGGTATCTAAATCATTCTAGAGAAAGCTCGTCGATCAAAACAAAATAACCTCTTGCTTCCTTCA
>JAODUH010036248.1:0-21499 GCA_027564835.1 Typhlichthys subterraneus
ATATACACATACATACATACATATACCTACACATATATACATACATACACATATACATATATATACACACAAATACATACATACATACATACATACATACATACATATATATACATACATATATATACATACATATACATACATATACATACATATATACATATACACACACACACACACACACACACACACACACACACCCCAAATATATATACACCTACACGCTTAAATCCCTTTTAGAACAGAAACTCACTTTAACACAGGACAAACTAATGAACAGACTTGGACAGTGAACATTACATGCAAAGTTTTCTTTTTGTTGTGAGTTCTGCAGTACCAGCTTTGAATGAACATGATGCTAGTGGCGCTGCTAGCCTAACCAGCAGAATACTATTCTATGCAGTTTGGACGTCCAGTAGGAACTGGTGCTTACGGTACGTCTTTCCAGAGACAGATGAGCTACTTGACACAGGGCAACAGTCTAGCACTCGTCTAGCCATTTAACAGAGCGTTGACAGGGATGAAATACTGTATATATGCATCTGTCTTAGTGGAATGTGCAACGCGAAGTACAAGTCCAAGTAGAGGACACATTTTCAAACAGTAAATTCCTTTACCTCGGTTGAGTTTCTCAAGGATCAGGGGATTCTTAAATATCAAAACCGGTGTTTGCAAGACACATAACCATACATGTTTATCATGGTTGTCTGTCTACAAGGAGGTAACAGTATAACTTGGAGGACAAAACAAACATTCAAATTCAAACTATTTGATTTAAGCACAATAAAAATAAAGCTGTATATAGTTTAGTGGCCTGAGCGTTCATGCGCATACGACAACAAATGACAACAATATTGCACTTATGACGTTTCAAACAAAAAACACAAATGTGCAGTTGGATCCACAGATAAATATTCACTCTCACAAGCACTTGGAAAAAGTGTTAAATTGATTTGTAGC
Organism: Typhlichthys subterraneus; assembly: GCA_027564835.1. NCBI lineage: Eukaryota > Metazoa > Chordata > Actinopteri > Percopsiformes > Amblyopsidae > Typhlichthys > Typhlichthys subterraneus. The sequence goes on from JAODUH010036248.1 coordinate 961, forward strand.
TTATATATATAAAAAAAGCCATTTACTTAGCATGGTTCAGCCCTTAAGTAATAGTTAACCAGCAAGTTGATAAACACACAAAAAGTCGCTCAATAGCCACTTTCAGGACACATGCAAATGTCATTAGGAGAAAAGAGGAGAAGAATAGAGTAAACAACGAGCCTCTTGACGTTAGATATAGACCCCCAGCACTTGACATTGCATATTCTGGGGAATCGGACTGGTTTTAGTTTTAAACACTTGTTCGTGTTTATAGAGTATTCATCATTTACTGCTCCTGGAACGTAGAAACCATTCAACACAGAGACTTCGTATTAGTATGCATCATGTGCTCCCATTTAGAAATGTCTGCCTCCCTATCCTCTATGGTTCAGGTAACTGTACAGCAGCAGCCCGTCTTGTTTTGAATGGTACTGAGCCACATAAATGGGAGAAATGCAAAGTGCTGCACTCACCCATTCTGAGTCAGCCACATGGGCACTGTGCTAAGCCGAACAGGGAGGTGTCGCCGGTTGCAGTCTGGGTCTAATCATGGAATTGAAATGTTCTTGAATGCATCCAGTGCAAAAACTAATGGTAGTTTGTGTACGATACGATTGGCAGTTAGATCACAGTGATGGGACTGACAACACCAACAACTTGAAGCATTTGTGATGAAAGACACAGGGCCAGTTTCCACAGAAATTAAACCTAGATTAAAAACAATTCAGATTCAGACCCATTCAGATATGTCTTTAGCCTTTAGAGCTAGACTTAATCCCTGTGCATAAAATAGTAGCGACACAGCAAAGTTGAAAAAGACACCCATACATTGCCTCCCATTCTCAGATCTCTTCTGAAAAAAGTACTCAATTCTTTTAGAAACCAAGGGCAGCTTGGGGAGGCTAGTTGAAGACAGTACCAACACATCATTGCATTCATGTAGACCATTACAATGAGACATAGCAGTACAGTGTCACATGCATGCTGGAGAGACTGCAGTAGTATCATTGACAGAGATGCATCTTTTCTTTTGGTCATGCTGGCTAACAAGGGCCTCTGTTATTCTTCTGTGATTGTGAAAGTTTCCTCTAGTGACGATGAGTAATTCTACGCAACACTATGTACGTGCGAGTCACAACATTCAAGTGTCTGACAGGTAGAGTTGTTTCTTCTTCTCTTCCAGACAAAAGACTCACACCGCACGCCATTTGAACATGTAATTATCCTGGAGACTGATCAACCAGTAAACAACTGATTGGTTTTGAATATGCAGGTTGTAGCGGGAGAAGGAATAATTGTGAGCTTTTTAAAAGTGCAGTGGTAAAGTGTTTGGAGACAGGAACGTGATATTTCAGCAGGTGAAAGTGACACGGCATGTGTAGCATTCAAAAACACAGGAGCGCCGTTGGGGGAAGAAAGGGGAGTAGAGAGAAGTGCGAGCCATCAGATGCGGTCCCAGTTTCAAACGGAAACGGCACATTTGTTAACACTGATGTAAACTGCAAAGGAGTGGAGTCCTCTTTAGGATGTACTCTAGAGGACGGGCAGTGAGCGTAGGGCGTCATGGAGGTGTAGGGGGTGCAGAGCTGGAGCAGGTAGTGGAGCGTGTCATGGAGATGCAGGGGGTGCAGAGGGAAAGCATAATAGCGGACCGCACTGCGGGCTCAGGAAGGCTCATCTTCATGAAGGTCTTCCAGCTCCCCTTCCCTGGGCCCGTCACCACTGCTGCCCTTCCTGGAAGAAGAGAGAGATGGAGAGGAAGTGGGTGTATGTGTGTGTGTGTGTGTGTGACTTCATCGGATCAGCACATTTTATGGTTCGGAACCAGACAAGAAGTTGCTGTGAATTAATGAACCCATACGTCTCTGGGTCGCTCTCGGAGAAGAACCATAGGGTCACTTAGGAGACACACAACAAAGATCTCACTCAAATTCCATCACCACAATGCACGTTCCTTGTCCACTTAGCACAATGGTGAATGACCACAACAGCGAGTCAACAAAAGCCTAGGGGTGACCACATGGGACGACATAAAGGTTGGGACATCTCTAGCCAGACCACATCGCACAGAGATGGTTACCTTAGTGAGGGGTGAAGTTTTAAAGAGGGCCGGAAAGGCCACGAATCCCTGCAGCATAGTGGGAGAAAAAAATAATAATAATAAAAAGAAAATATGCAAACGTCATAATTGACAGGTTTCCCCTGTCTGTGCAACCTAGGTCTCCTCAAAGACTTAGGTTAACACTTGACAAACAAATGACACCAAATCATTTTGAGCATTGGGCTAAGCTGCACGTGCGTGCATGGTCCAGCAGGGTGCGATAGCCCACCAAACCATTGTAAATAATTCCACCTCATAAAAGCTTCATTACTCAGCCCTCTGTGCTCTAAAAGCCTGAAATTGAAACGGTAAAAAGAGAGAGAGGGGGGGGGGGGGCTGTCCTCAAACCTACACGCTGCATTACATTCTGCGAGGAGATCTACAGTAAAAGCAACTGATAACAGAACAGCAGTGAGTGCTCATAATGCAGATTACTGTTCCAAGGTTATCAAGGACGGGAATACACGAGTACTGCAGAATAACGTATTAAATGCTCCAGTTGGTACAACAATGAGACCCACTGTCTCCAGGCTACAGTACGGGCAATACCGTACACATGATGTAGATGGAAACCTTGGTGAACCTGAAAACTGCACAAAAGCACACATGTACTGTAACTGCTGCAACGCTACACCGTGTAGTTAAAGCAAATCAATTGGGGTACTATGGCAACGCAAACCGGCAGGTGTTGCTGCCAGTTTGTTTTGCTGCCAGTTAGTGCAGCTTGTTTACTTGCAGTAAGAGAGGAGACAAACACAGAGAGAGAGAGAGAGAGAGAGAGAGAGAGAGAGAGAGAGAGAGGCACAGGCAGAGAGCGAGAGAGAGAGAAACAGAGAAACACAGAAACAGAAAGAGAGCAAGAGAGAGAGAGAAACAGAGAGAAACAGAAAGAGAGCGAGTGAGAGAGAGAAACAGAAAGAGAGCGAGAGAGAGAGAAACAGAAAGAGAGAGAGAGAGAGAGAGAGAAACAGACAGAGAGATTGTGTTCCCTGTTATGCCATGAGAAGCACAAAATGAGCGTCAACACGGGGTTCTGTTCAAAACAACGTTGAAAACTACTGCTGTGCTGTGTACAATGTAGTGGTGAAGAGACAGTGCGAGCGGGTGGTTTTAGGGATGGTGCGTGTGCCTGAAGTGGCTGCATGGTTTGGCCAACGAGTGATTCCTTATTTCCCCTTGCTGTGTGTACTTACATTAGCAGGTTACCAGGAGCAGACATGGATCGCTCCTCTCTCCTGCTAGGACACTCAAAGGGATTACCAAAGGAACGCTTCCTCAACATGGCCTTTACCAGGATCTGAAATGACGCGCAGAGACAACGCTGCTATTATTAAAGTACACATCAGAAATATACAATTGTGTGTACACACGCAATTAAGCTGATGCACAGTGACAGCTTACATAACAAGGATATTTAGCTAAGGATGGTAAACTACATAGGCTAAACACTTGTAGGGCACACCCATTCAAGGCCTATAGCTAGCTTGAGATGTTAAGTAAACACTGATGATAATGACAATGTGGTGTTTTATGTATTTAACGCATCAGTATTTTAAGCAATTATGGAATTTCAATGTGCTTTACAAGGTACATTAATAAACAGTTCACAGTTGAGTGTTAAAATACTATTTAACATCAGTTTGTGCAAACTCTAATATACTGCATGTTTTGTGAAAGCGCCATTGGTAAACAACACAAACTTACCACTGCGGAAAGGCTGGGGACATATTTGACAGAGTTCTGCACTTCCTCTTCAGTTACCTCCACCACAGAACAATGTTCCTCCTCTAAAGGCAGCGGGTCAGTACCGCCCTGGGTCACCCACTGGTCCAACTTGATACACGCACACACAACACTTTGTTTTACATTTAAATGTACCATTTCCTGGTCAGAATAGAATTAACCTTGCTGTCCCAATTGTGTTTGGAGGAGATAGTATATTGGTCTCTAGGAAAATGGCTTCCAGCAACATAGCATGGCATGGTGTGTGTGTGTGTGTGTGTGTGCGTGCGTGCGTGCGTGCGATGCCTGACAGCCTAATTATCTCCTCCTCCATAAACATAAACAGAGTGTCTGGAGGGAAAATGCTTCCGACACGTGATCACATTTAATCACACAGACACCAGATAGACGCGGGGTGACATTCATCTGTTGCTAGTCTGGGACCTCCCTGGTCTCCAGTGCTGAGAAATGACTCAAGTTCAGTCATGCTCAGGAGCAAAGTAGCCTGGATAATGAACCCCAGCCAGCACCCACAGTCAGGTAAGCACCAATAATTGGACTAATGGAGACTTGGGTAGGTCTTGACAGGTAAATGCTAATTGGATACCAATTATTACCATGAATCCCTGTTATTGTGACCCAATTAAGAAATTCGAATTTTGAATATCTTCATGTAGACGAACAGTGGACCGGTACAGTATTTTATAAAAGTGGCCAAAGGCAAATTTCTGCTGACATAAATGCACTTACGTCAGCAGACATAGAAAAAGCATCCCTAGTGCTAATAAAGCCTCTCCAACAGAGGACAATACATTTTAATGATCTTCTTGATTTCAGTTACTTTTATGTCACATTTGCAACTATTGTCCATTGTTTAACAAGTCAATCCTACAACACTTCCCCACTGTAACTTCCTGCTGCACAGAGAAATACGTCAAAACACGCTCCGCAAGCCTTTCACAGGCTCACTTTCATTTTTGACTAATGTGCATGGCAAGCTCTCCTTAAAACAACATAACTTGAATTACTCTTTAATAAAGAAACATTGATTTTTTTATTTTATTTTAAGCATTTTGGGTAAGCTAGCAAATGCAAGAAGAAATTTTGTGAATTTCACAAAAAGTGTATTAGCTTACAATTAGCTTACAATAGCTGACTATACTTTCAAGTCAGACACACTGGAGTGCCGGCACAGTGCCTACCTTGACCTCTGGGAGGGTGATTCTGGTGTCCGGGTCCTTGTCAAGCATCCTCAGGATCAGAGTTCTCAGCCCCTCACTGATGCACAGTCTAGGAGAAGAACATATACTCGCAGTAAACCTGGGCTCTTGCCACTGCTCAAGGCTCGTTTTTAGAAAACTGCATTTACAGAGTGAAGTGGTGCTAAGCCGTAACCTTTACAACAAGTGCTCAGAAGCACACTAGATCGCTGGCTACAGCCCGTTGTCCAGGAATACTTACCAAATACATAATGGCATGCAATATTAATAAAATTAAACATTTTATAATTCTACTACTACTACTACATAATAATAATATGCTGCATAGGGTATGAGTTAAAAGAAGTAATCGAACCACACAATATCGTACAGTAGCAGCGCTCAACATCTCAATGGAATCTACATACATGCACCGTAGTGACATAGATGCCTCTGATCTTGGGGGCAGGCTGTTGCCACGGCGAGAGCGTGTGGAGCACGCTGGGACCGGACACTTGTCATTAACATTATGACACTGTGTCCCAACACACACTTGAGCTGCCACTCGCAGCCCCTCCAGGCTGGCTGTGTTTACACTTGAACCTCTCTACGGCCCCTTCCCTGGCCGCTCTGCCAACCCATCCTTTATCTGCCCCCCCCCCCCGGCTCACTCCCGGGAACGCCTTGTTATGACCTTCCAGGGGCAAAACAAGGAGGGAGTACGTCTTCTGGTTGCAGAGGCTCCGGTCTTTCCACAACTGTGTGTGTGTGTGTGTGTGTCTGGGGAGCGGTGGGGGGTGGCAGAACATCGCAACGTGTGTGTGTGTGCGTGCGTGCGCGTGTTTGGGAGCGAGAGCACATAGCAGATGATGAGGAGCTGATGCCGTTGTCTTAAGGACGAGGCTGAGATGTATTATGGTGTAATATGACACCTGGGGGGGCTCAAACTAAGTTAAGTTAAGGGCCTGTCAATCATAACATTAAAGCTCTTCCATTTTTGTGGTCAGTACTAGTGTTGCCTAAACAGGTACAATAAATCTGTATATTATCTAATTTAGCCAGAAATCCTGTCTATAAAAAACTATGTAAAAGAAGCCAGTCAGATTTGGCCGCCCATGTGTGACATCACTTCTGGATTGTAACCAATCATCTCTGCTATTTCTCTCTCTTCTAGACAGACAGCCAGTCAAGTTAGGGAATTCTAAAAAGAAGCCTTCCTCCTGCAGTACTGGTACTCCCCCCTCTACTCCTGCTGGAGAGACCGTAGGACCAGACCCTCTCCCCATCCCTCTAGAGCCTCTAGGCCTGCGTGGGTACCGTACCTGATGAGTAGCCCGTTTACTTGCTGGCGTGGCCGTAACAAAATAATAGAACCTAACACAGCACTATGAGACTGTTTGGCTCCCACACAAAGGGGCTCTCTGTGAGCTTGACATCCCTCCTTCTACACCCACCCACACGGTCGCTGACAGCTGTCATGACAAACTGTAGAAACAACAGAAGCAGCGTGCTGGGGCACATTCGATGAGTGCACCTTTTACAGGAAAATGAAGGGGGGGGGAGGGCTTACGTTTCCGGAAACTCCACGCACTTTGACCTGATCTTGTTGTGCAACGCCAGGATGTACTCATCGATGAAGGGGCACTGTGAAGGAAGGGACAGTGAAGAACACTAAAAGCTGCTCAGTGTAATACAACAACATCAACTCAAAATCCTACCGGACCGTACAGTATGTGCTGCAAATAGCATTATCTATCCGACACAGGCAACAGCTTCTAGTCAGCATTTACACGGACCACATTACCTGGGGACGGCTGTTTATAAGAACAAGCCGGGGAGGGTGGGGGGGGGACTCTATTACAGTCCACCCAGGGAGACTAGCTCTACTTAGGAGACAAAAGGATTCTGGGAAACTAACCCTTGCACCTACCTCTAATGGACATGACTGAAGTGTGTGCGTTTGTGTGTGTGTGCGTGCGTGTTAATAGGCCTCTCACGATATCTATTTTTGTTGGGCAATATAATGTCCCAGAAATAATTGAGATAAACAATATTATTGTCAGAATCATGTAATCAATGTTGTTTCACTATTGCCATGTGACCAAATTCATCGCTTGGCCAAATATTAGCAAGCAAAAAAATGAGCAAGCAAAATTAGCAAGCAAAAAAACAACATGGGAAATTTATTCTTCTGAACGTAGTTGGCGGCAATTATGCAGTTATCTGAAAAAACACCTATTAAAACCTTGAGGAGCACTTCTTTCACCTGTCTGTGTGCGGGCGTGCGTGAGTGGAGCGCTGCCTGTGAGCAGGCAGATAAGAGCACAGAAGCAGCACAACATGCTGAGCTTTCTTACGTCAGCAACACGCATGTAAACACAGCCGGCAATATTATTGACACCTGAAAAACGATTGAGGTCACATCCATTTTGCACTATAAGTCGATATAGTAATTATCGTGACAGGCATATGTATTAGTGTTTGAGTGTGTGTACTTGCCTTCCCAAAGACTAAGCAGTACAGAGTCACTCCCATGGCCCACACGTCCAGCGCCTGTCAAAGGAGAATGGCTAGAATAGTATGCAACCTTTACTGAAACCTACGTTTACATACATGGACCTGAGCAAAAATGACCAGGCGGCATTCACACAGAGAGGGGTATAGAACTTCTCTGGAATCAAGAAACACTGATTCACACATTCCCAGGAATACGTTTCAACAACTTGACAGGCTCGTTTTTTGGAAGTCCTCCAGTCCAATACCCCTATTACACGTAGATTTAGGCTCGGGTAGCAGCTGCAGTCATCCATTACCCTCTCACCCCCGCTCCCTTTGGCTCTGTCTGGGCTGAGGAAGGCTTGCCTGCCCAGCAGGTCATCTGAGCTGTGTGATGGATATGGATTGATATAAAACTAGCCCCCTGAACCTCGTCAATCTATCACAGAGCCATAGACTACACACTGAAGAACCACTGATAAGCTTCCGGGGGAATGTGTGTGTAGTTTTCAAGACATTAAATAGCTTAATTTGACACACGTGGGCTAACAAAAATATGTCACTGACAAATTACACTGGAATCAGTGGTACTGGTGCATAATGAATATAAAACACTTTTGGACTAGACTCAAACTAACTATAATCAGCTAATCAGAGCAGAAGTAGAGGCGAAGGCTTGAAGCAGGCCAAAGCACTCAGACTCCACTTACTGTACAGACGAACAGGCTTCTGCCTACAAATCAACATGCTATTCTGGACGCTCCTTGCTGGTACTTTTCATGAAACTCATCATATCCATCTCCCCCTAGCCATTAGCAACAGCGATGGTTAGAAAATGAATTGGGCTCTTCTTCTAAAGTCATGCACTGTGATTATATACAAAGACTGACAGCGGGAGGGAAGATGTCACATTGTGTTCGTTGCTGAACTGTAATTTGTTTCTAAATAAGTAGGCTATGCAGGGGTAGCTAGCGTGCAACATTAGATTATAATAGGGAAATTATTTCACATGAATTTCCTCCTTCAATCCCTATGTTAGTTCTAAATAAACAGAGGCATGGTGACGAATGTGTTTCATAGTAGGCTAAATCAACCCAGCATCTAAAACAGATACTGGGTTAGCTACACTACAGTAGTGAACATTTAAAAAAAAATGTAATTATGAATTAAGGGTTCCATCAGGCCAGGGTGGAAGGCTATGTGAAGTTAGCCACTGCTAGAATGTTTACTATTCCTACACTATAATGCCAAAAGTTTTGGGACGCCTGCCTTTACATGCACATGAATGTTGATGACATCCCATTCTTAATCCGTAGGGTTTAATACAGAGTTGGCCCACCCTTTGCAGCTATAACAGCTTCAACTCATCTGGGAAGCCTGTCCATAAGGTTTAGGAGTATGCTCATGGAAGCGCATTTGTGAGGTCTGTTATGGAAATTTTAGTTTAACTCGTTGATTACATTGTATATAACCTGTTTTAGATAAGACATGGTTACAATGCTTTTGTTTAGAACTGTCTAGGCTTTACTGGCTACAGTGATTGATCTGCTTTATCTTCCTGTAATCTTTCACGTCATTCATGTAACAGGTGGTTGAGGAAGCCAGGGTCATAAAACCAATGTGTAAGGGTTATATGCAAGGAGTCAACAGGCTATATATTGGCAGAGAACAGAAAGTGGTGTTATCAGTCAGTGTGTCAGTCTATGGGAGGACTGCAGCTGCGCTGGTCTTCTCCATGGAGAATATTAAACTATGGCCTAATACAAGATCTTGGTAAGAGCATTTATTTCACAGAAATTGTCATCACAGGTCAGGCACAGATGTTGGACGAGAAGGCCTGGCTCGCAGTGTCCACTCCAATTCATCCCAAAGGTGTTCTACTGAGTTGAGGTCAGGACTCTGTGCAGGCCAGTAAAGTTCCTCATCCATGTCTTTATGGACCTTGCTTTGTGCGCTGGTACGCAGTCATGTTGGAACAGGAAGGAGCCATCCCCAAAACTGTTTCCACAAAGTTGGGAGCATGACATTGTCCAAAATGTCTTGGTTTGCTGAAGCGTTAACAGTTCCTTTCACTGGGACTAAGGGGCCAAGCCCAACCCCTAAAAGACAACCCCACACCATAATCCCTCTCCACCAGACTTTACACTTGAACAATGCAGTCAGGCAAGTACCGTTCTCCTGGCAACTGTCAATCCAGGCTTGTCCATCAGATTGCCAGACAGAGAAGCGTGATTCGTCACTCCAGACAACACATCTCCACTGCTCTAGTGTCCAGTGGCGGCGTGCTTTACACCACTGCATCCGACGCTTTAGAAAGGCTTGGATGCATGTGCTCGGCCATGGAAACCCATTCAACAAAGCTCTCTACGCACTGTTCTTGAGCTAATCCGAAGGCCACACGACTTTTGGAGTTCTGTAGCTATCGACTCTGCAGAAAGTTGCCGACTTCTGCGCACTGTGCGCCTCAGCATGTGCTTACCCCTCTCTGTGATTTTCTGTGGCCTACCCCATCGTGGCTGAGTTTCTGTTGTTCCCCATCGCTTCCACTTTGTCATAATACAACTAACAGTTGACCGTGGAATATTTAGAGTGAGGAAATTTCAAGAATGGACTTATTGCACAGGTGGCAACCTATCATAGTACCACACTTGAATTCAGTGAGCTCCTGACAGCGACCATTCTTTCACAAATGTTTGTAGAAGCAGTCTGCATGCCTACAGTAGGTGCTTGATTTTATACACCTATGGCCATGGAAGTGATTGGAACACATGAATTCAATGATTCAGAGGGGTGTCCCAATACCTTTGGCAATATAATGTATATAAATATTGTTGTGGCATTATGTCAGTTTATGTGATACTTTATTAGCCCGGTGTAACCAGACCCCATATTCTCTGTGGATTTGGACTGACAATGCTTCATTGGGAAGTGTTTGAAGTCATTACCTCCTACGTAAATCTCTGGTTCATTCTGAATCTATTGGACAGCGTTTATTTATGCAATCGGCTTTCCTACTGTACAACTGTTTTAATCGCCTCATCTAGCTCTACCACCATTTCTGAATACACTTGACTTCAACGTCATCTCACTAACCCACCCTGATTGGACTGCCAGCAGGGTGGTCGAAAGGTCCAAATAGAAAACATACTCACTTTTCCACTGAAGCTCTTGTGCCTGTCTGAAAGGGTCTCTGGTGCCATGAAAGCTGGCGTGCCTGCAGTGCTGGAGAGCAAGGCATCATTGCCCTCAAACTGGTTGCTCACACCAAAGTCTGCTATCTTTACGTGACCGTCGTCCCCCAGCAGTAAGTTAGAAGGCTTGATGTCTCTGTGAATTATCTTCTGGTAGTGCACTGTGTAGGAAGGAAAGAGAGCTCACTGCGAATAGTCCACTGCTGACAGATTTCTGAGAATGGAAAATATATTTTTCAATGGCAGACTTTGCACTAAAACTTATGACATAAGAATGAAAGCATACAGTATTACGAACACCTGAATAAAAAAAGTCTGTCCTAATTCATCAGTTCCCCAAGCACAGCCAGTGAAACTACAGGGTGAGGCTTGGCCCAGAACACACACATAATTGGCTGAGTGGCACCCTTGTGTCTGTCGAGCCCTATTCAAAGATGAAACACTTGATGAGATTATCGGCCTTGAGAATTAACAATTGTTAGCACTAATAAGATAGAGATCGAACCTACGTGTCACTGAGCAGCTACAGTACTACCGGTATAGTCAAGCGAATAGCTTCAATATGGCTATGCTGTAATGGAATTTGTTTTATTAACATTCAGAGCACAGTCGACTTTAGGGACCCATAAGCCTGTGAACATTATTATTATTATTTATTTTATTTTGTTTAGACAGATTCTTTGTTACACACTGTACTTCAAGGTTTAAGTACACCAAACATGCCTAGTGTCTCAAGAGACCACCTTTCTACTGAACGCACTCTGTTCACACGCATCCACAGCATACTGATCTGTTCTTGAACGAGGCATTGAACCCTCCACCAGTGACACACACAACAGCTGATGTTGCATTCTGACCAACCTTCTAAGGGCAATATAATCTCTCTTCAGGGATAAATAAAAGGATGCTTTATAACTCCTGAGTCATAATCACCTTTGGTGAATAAAATCATGAATGGCAGGGACAAATGGTTCACTAAAAAACACCAAAGTGAAACATTGCTTTAAGCAAAATGAACCTGGCAAAAAGCTAAACTAACATGCCAACAAAGCATGCTGCTTTCTGTAGACTCAAGATCCACATTTTACAAATGCACATTAGCAGGTATTGATGGGCAGCCATCAATAAGCCCATTGTCTTGTGAAACTGATACACTTGGGGGTTTTCCGCTGGCCATTTCCTTGTTAGCCCTTCATTAACCAGACTCAAATACTGGGCATGTGCAACCGGCTCCCCCAGACACAAACACAAAGATGTGACCATATAAAAAGGTATAGTCAGCTCAGCTATTGGAAGAGTATTGTAATCTAATACACCAAATATATCCTTGCATTTAACTAGCTTAGCGTTCTTTTAACAACATAATCAGGCACTTCTACACGGCCCTGCCTCCGTAAACAGGAACATGAAGTGGCAAACCCTGCTCACAACAACAATGCCGCTTGGCTTCGCAATGCATTTAAATCCGTGGGGCGGAGGAAGCTCCTGAGGAAATGTGTTTTGATTTGAGCTTAGCAAGCGTCCTCAAGGATCCTCGTCCTCAAGAATGACAAATGTGTCACTAAAATATTACAAACTAAATATAGCATTATTGAATAACCACCTACTTATGTCTGCAAATCTCATATAAACAATAGCTGCTCTGCTAATACTGAAATACCCTTGACAGAAAAGACCTTCTATGAGCCAAATAAATACCTACCTGCTTAGAACCAAATATACTATTCAAGTAAAAAGAATAGTTGCCAGTGGATGTTAGCAGCCCTGAATGTTGTATTCTAAAAGATCACGGCAAGCAATAGAACAGGCACTATAATCATAGCTTTTACCTGGAGACATGCGGTGTATTGCACAGTTAGCGTCTCCTCCACCTTAGTGTGTGCATAACGATGTGGGCCCTTCTACCAGCTGGCCCCATGTCAGATACTTACAGTACTCTATGCCCAGGATAATGTCTCTGAAATACTGCCTCGACTGCTCCTCTGAGAAAGGGTTGTCTGTGGGCACCTCCATCACCGGACTGCCAACAGATACACGGTGGAGAAACAGAAGAACATTTGCTTACAAGTGATTTCCTTGCAGTCTCATTTAGCTGCTTTCACCAGTTATGTCAGGTTTTCAAAACACAGAGATTCTATTTATTAGAAAAAGAGTTTCGAAGCAGGGCAAAGTGGTCAATGCTCAACTGCAGACACAGCAGGCTTCTAGCAAGGTGTTTGCTCGCTGAAGTCAAAATATGGTCAATATTTCAACAGCAATAGTGCAATTATTAGTACAGTTGTTTTGTTGATGTAGTACAGTGTACACTTACCGCATAATTAATATTACTTTACTTATTACAAGCTGGGATTGTCTCCTATTTATCAGTTAGCCGTCAGTTAACCCCATGATCATTTCACCGGTACAGCACTTATGCATGAGGATTTGACACACACACACACTCAAACAGTCGGTAATGCCCTTTGAAAAGAGAGGCCCAACGTTAATCCCTCCACATGCTACGGCTGAGTAGACAATAGAGCCAGCGGTGTGCCAGGCAACATGAAAGGAGTGTAATACTGCAGAAGGTCAGGCAGGGAGGAGGACAATAGGAGATGGAGGTTAGCAGGAGACACTGTAAGAATAACCACAGCTCAGTGTAATAAAAATAAAAGAGGGGAACGTCCTGTACTCACCCCTTACGCATCAGCTCAAACACTGTAGAGGGGGAGGGAGGGGAAAGAGAGTGAATGAGACGTCATCCAATCACATTGCTCCTTTGACCGCACCATTCTCTATGTGAATGGATCATGTCGGCGTGAGCCTCATCAAGGAGAGGGACACAGCGTGAGCACCAGGTTACAGTGGTAACCTGGTAACCTCATCCGTTCATTAGCACCGTGTCACATAAGCGACCCGTGCTGAATGTGTGATAGATACAGAATATACAGGAAGTGCGGTAACAGGCTTTCATTGGCTGTTAGCCCTGTCACTCACAAGTCTGTATAGATAAATTCCAGCACAGTTCTATTTATTAAATTCAGTTCATTTTAGGAAATAACCGTAGCCTACTTGACATGTTAAGTTTCCCAACAAATTCCTCAGTGTATGATTTAACGTACGGCTTGGTCATTGATTTCTTTTTTTTTTTTCCATCGTTGTGCAAATCAATCAGAATACTTCTCCTGTCAAGTAGGCGTATCTTGACGCAGTTAGCCAGCTCTGCCCCAGACTTTACGCAAGTAAAGGCCGGCTCTGCAAGAATACACTAACAGCGACCGGACTTTCTGCGGCTTGGAGAAGATGAGATGGACAGGAGGAGGAAGGGAGGTATAGACGGAAAGGGTGTGCGTACCCATGTGAAGATTGTCCTCTGCAGGATCATCCAGTACCTAAAAAATTAAACAAGAGAACATTTGGTTAAAATTCTAAAGCTAGAACTACACCAAAGCGATTTTCGCTCGTGCGTGTGGGAGCGACTGCTTATCAACAGAAATCGCCAGGTCGCTGGTTGACTCTTTGGTGTAGCCGCTGGACCGACTGCTCCTATCAATTTAAACCCAACGCTCTATCAACTTTTTCTAGCGATTCAAATATTGAATCATGCACAATCGCAATGACAGAAATGGTAATTAGGCTGTCGATGGAAGACGCCCAGTCCACGCCTTGGTGTAGTTCTATCTTTAGTCATTTTGCAACTCAATATTCAACCCTTCTACTGTAAACTAAACTAAAAATATATGAATTTGAGTTCATCTTAGTTTCTAATAACTTAAAAGGTCATCAACTACATACACTAACATATGGTACAGTATATTACACTGTAAAGTATACAAGCAAGTAAATCCTCCACTTTAAATAAATAACTGTATATAAATAAATTAATAGCTATACCTATGTTGCATATAGGTTGACAGCTAGCTAGTCATATACAATATTTTAAACATGAATATAACAGAAAACAACTATTTGATATGTAAACAATGATATAATAGAGAAAGTGTGTGCTCAGCAGAGAATGACATCACACTCCCTCTGTGTGGTCACCCGACCTCTGTTCTTTGTTTTCACGTTAGTGCATGTGTGTGTGGCACACAAAGAATTTGTTTTGGTCTGGGTGTGACATCTAGTGGCAGACAAACACACACATAGTTCCTTTAAAGCAGTAATATTGTGAGTTTATAAATAAAAAGCAAAGAAACAAGACATGCATGGACTGTCTGGCCTCATAACAACCATACAAGAAGTCTGTGCCCGACCATTTGTGACAAATGACCATATCATGTTAAACATTTTCCAATTAGTGTGGGCTTTAATGGTTCTCTTTTCATAAAGAGGAACAAAGTGTCCATAATAAGATTGTCTGCTTTCACAAGGATCCCTTGGACATCCCTAATGAAAATTATGCCAACCTAAGCACGGGCACCACTAAATGGACAGGGAAACAAAGTGGGAAAGGATTTGTCAATTGAGTCATTATGCACGAGAGAGAGAGTGTGTGTGTGTGTGTGTGCGCGCGTGCGTGCGTATTTTCTCTTTGGACACAGAGGAGAGGAATAAAGTTATTTATTAGGAACACGCGTGTCCCAGACAGTCCGTTGACGCACTCACTGATTGACTTCCCGCCCCCCAAATCCACCAGCCATGACTAAGCCTGCTGCCTGCCCATTTGGCACAGACACAAAAAGCACTCTGATGAGGTCACAGGAAAGTGCCTGCCGCCTAAATCGGCCATCACTTCTCTTCTGTATAGTTAGCCATGGTATAAGATAATTAGGACTGCAGCATATTCTATCTTTTCACTACAAAATGGCAGTAAAATAAGGCTGCATGTTTTAGATGTCTCCCTGCTCCAACACACCTGATTCAACTTAATGGACTGTTAGAAGCCTGACAATGAGCCATTCATTAGAATCAGGTGTGTTGGAGCAGTGAAACATCTAAACATGGAGGACAGCGGCCCTCCAGGACCAGGGTTCCCCACCCTTGGTTTAAAGGCTCAGGAAACCTTAGCAGGTGTTTTGAGTTAATTGGCTGATTACAGTGTGACACCTTGAGTCTATGATAATGCACTATTTCACAATATTCAAATTAGCTGAGATACTGAATTTGGGATTTTTTATGTGCTGTAAACCATAATCTTCAAGATTAAAACAAAATACAGGCTTGAGCTATTTCATTTTGTGTGTAATTAAATCCACGATATATAGGAGTTTCACTTTGTCAATTGAATTATTGAAATTACTTAACTTTCCCACAATATTCTAATGTATTGAGATGCACCTGTATGTGTATGCATACCCAGAAGAGTAACAGGCATACAGCAACCTTTCATTTTATAATATGGAACATAATAAGCAAGAGTTCACATTTTGGTAAACTTGTAACTCACCTCCACCAACTTAACTACATTTAAATGGTCCAGCTTTTTTAGTATGGCAATCTCTTGATAAACTCTTTCGAGGGGTCCTAAAATTTTGGGCTGTTCTCCCTGGGCTGCCTTGGGTCCCCTGGGAGGTGGACGACCTGCAGTCCACACAATACAAAAAAAAAAGAAGAAAATAATTAAAGTAGAAAGAAAATAAAATCATTCAATCAGCCAACTGAAATAAGATTAGCGTTTTAGCAAAATAAAGATCAGAATTAATAAAAAGAACAGTTAAACAATAGAGAAGACATACGTGGGAATCCACATTGTTTCATCAGTCTCTTCTTGGACACCAATTTCATAGCCTGGAAGAGGATGGAGAGTGAGGTTATTGCAAGATTTCAAGACCGAACATATCACTTGCAAAAACAAAATTGCATTTTGTGCCACAATTCAAATAATAAATGTTAGTCATACATTGAATAATAGGTTATTGTTAGGATGATAGGCAGAATATGTAATTCAGTCAGGACCAATAGTCAAAATAAGTGTTTTATTTGCATAAAGTCATTTCTATTTGGAGGTAAGGCTCTGTTCTGGGAGCTCCCTGCCCTTCAAAGCAGGGAGAGAAGGCCCCCCATAGGGTGCAGAACAGAGCAAGCATCAATGACAACACCATGCAAGTCAGACACAGCATGAAAGAAAGAGGTGGGTTGTAAAGATACTCGCAGAGGAAGCGCCAAGAATGGGTGTAGGCTAAGGACGTTTGAATATCGCCCTGACTAGTTTGGCCAATAGTATGCTTTGCCGTGATCAGATGAGCAGTCTGGGCACTGAGATCAGCCGGCTGATTGGCGACGGCTGAGATTATGCACGGTGAGTGACTGCGGCCTGCCTGAACTACTGCTATGCTTGATGTAAGTTGAATAATGCGTGTACATTGTTGACATTCTCCTCCACCCATCCTGGTTTCGTCTGTAACTTTTCATCAGGACAACTGGCACATTCTTTATGATGTTCTTTCCAGTACTGTAGTATATGCAGTTTGCCGACCTCGTCAAAGAGAGGCCCGAGAAGTGAGCTAGTCTGCCAAGTTTACTCAAAGCAGCCGAATAGGTTTACAGGAGCTCTCCCCCTGGTTCTAGTGAGGGCTGGCAGGATGAGCCGTTCCAGCTAGCACATAGCTAGCTGGGTATCAATCAATATTACTACTTCCAGCTGCTGCAGTAGTGATAATAATAGACACCTGATTCTATTACCAAATAGGCTCCAATGTTTCACTTGGCTAGACCTTTGTGGTCCCTTTTACAGTTATTTATTTTTTTTCATACCTGACAGGGTGTGTTAAAGGGGGTGACGTTTGATCTAAGGGGAAATGTACGACTGTGCTGCCCAATGGAAACTGTAACGAACACACATTTTTCAGCCTGTGTTTCATGTCCTTCCACATATCCCTCCAGAGTGAAAACTATTATTTGCTGTCCTTCACCTGAATCGTTTGAATTTGTTTGAACTGTGATCTAACTATTATCTAAATCCTTAGTGAATGTCTGGGTTAAAATGTATAGTCTGCTATTGCAAGCTAATTGTAAGCGTATACACATTTTGTCAAATTATCCAAATATCTCCTTGCATTTCATTTCGCTAGTTTACCGTTCTCTTTGCGTAATAAAAATAGTATCTGGTACTTGTACACAGACCGGGCTCTGTAAATAGGAACCTAAACAAAGTGGCGAATACTGCTCACAACAACAAATACAAAGCCCTTTGCTTCACAATGCATTTCAATGTGTGGGGCCACGCCGCAGAGGGATATTGTTTTGATTTGAGCTCGAAGCAAGAGTTTTAGGCTTTAACCCTGCCGTTTTTCACACTTTTGACATTTTTGCTTCTACAGGCATTTCTGTAATAGTCATCATCATGCGTGTTATGTCCCTGGAATCAGCACATTCTCAGATACAATTTAAATTGTAAAACAACACACTTCTAAGACATTTAGATTATTGTTTGTGTAATAAATGCAGAAAATGTTAAAACGAATATACATTTTATCATGTTTTTTTATTATACAGAGCATGGAAACCTGCATTGCATATATGTATTCAAACACATATTTTGTTACACCATGCCTTTACAAACTATATAACTCTTCAGGTCAAACACAGAAACCAAAAATGTACAACTATTTACATAGTGGCATCCGTATCAAAGTCAACATGTTCAGAAAATGCACCGTCATTTTCAAAGAGCTGCTCGAGCACTTGCTGTACTGAAAACATTTTCTCAATACTAACTAAAAACTCAATCTAACTACAGTATCTATCTATCTATCTATCTATCTATCTATCTATCTATCTATCTCTAAAGTGTATAAGTGTATGTGTATATTTATGTAAGTAACTATCGCTATTCGCTTTGCTTCGTCTAGTCTAAAATCTTGTTTCTCCTCTCTGCCCCGAATTTCGCGGGGTATGCAATATTATATGCCTGGCTGTATATGACAGGCATCATATGACATAAAACAGTTTGCGATTGGCTAAATGATTTGCTTGTTGCATGCTATACGTCATTTTACACAGTACAAACACTGTTTGGGATTGGCCAAGCGCTACTCTGAAGTGAAAATTCGCCATTTTATTATGCAAATCCGGCGTCGTCTTGCATATGCTGTGATACCCGGAAGAAAACAAGCCATAGCGATTTTTTTTCAGTAGAATGCCAGGATTAAGAGGAAAGAAAGTCTAAATTTATAGCATTTACCGTTCTTAATCTGTTAATAGATATGTAACGCTATGCACTATTTCCGCACCGATGCGGATCGCGGATTCAAAGGGTTAAAGGCTTTAAAGTCAGATTTATATTCAGATACACCCACAGCTCCCCATTATCACATACCCATGCTGAATATAATGGATGGACAGAGCACATGGCTCACAGAACAACTGCCCACCTGTGGGTGTGGGTGTGTCATTGGACTGACAGACTACTTTCTAATTTGGTTGCTGGGAAATTTCCCCCTCATAGTTATTATAAAGCTTTCAAGTGGGCTACACGAAGTGCACCTGACGCGGAATCTAGCACAAGACAGCTTCAACAAAGAGACCATTAGCATAACATGAACAGCTGCCAATTAGCAAAACAAGGGAACATGACATATCTAACCAGAAATCATCACTGCACAAGTACTCCAGAACCAGCCAGCTGTAGAACTCCAACATCTGCACTAGGGACGACAATACAACTTTATGAAAATCGTATACATTTATCAAATGAAAATATAATTAACATAAGCACTAAGGTAAAATATTATGAAATTAAAGTAAATTAATGCTTATCACAATTTATGATTTTCCCTGGAAAGTGTTTTTCTTTCATAAATATATTTTCTATCTGAAACTTGATACAGTTTTTTTGTTGATTACTCAATTGTTTCACATAGTAGTAACCTGAAAAGTAGCAACATTAGCTTGACCGTTGATAATCTGTGAAACATCAGAACAAATACAGTATAACAGACAGCAGAGAAAAGGGCAGCTACCACCTTCTTAAGGACGGGACAGCCTGTCTTTGTGTGCGTGCATGTGTGCATGTGCATGAGAGCTCAAAGTGTTAGCGATGACAAGCTGAAAGGAGTTTGTTCCGTCAAAGAAATGAAAGGCGATTAATATGTAACGCGCGTCAGCTAGTGGGATAGGAGACGCAGGAAAATGTATTTGAGCTGCTAGCAAATGGCAGCAAGTGTGGAGTCCAACTTGATTACAAATGCATGGAAAAATAGTGTCCTTAATGTGTGTGTGTGTGTGTGCGTGTGTGTACCTCACTTAGGGCAAATATAAAAAATGTATAGAATGTGCAGGAAACTCAAAATGATTGCTTGCTAGATACGTGTCCAGGTTTGTATTGATGTAATGCATATCGGTAAGCAAATCAAGTAATTAAGGAAACCATAACCATATAACATCCATTAAATATAATATCCACTAAATACAAACATATTAGGCTACAAGTGTTTAATAATACAAGTCCCAAACATCAGTAATGTTCTCTATATAGTTTTATAAGTATAGTAGGGTAAACCAGAAGGGCAATTCATCTTAGTCAAACATAAAAGAAAAAAAAAAAATATATATATATATATATAAATATTAATGTTTGTTATAACAGTCTGCACAACAAAAATAAAATAAAAAGACAAAAATTTGTGTTTATTAATAGTACCGTCAATGAGTTTTCATTTGTTTCTGGTACAGAATAGTTTTTTTCAATACATTCCAAAATAGTTTTACAACAACAACTTGTTGGCAAAAGAACAGGAAGGTATTCTGATGATCAATGAATCCTATTACTATTTAAGAAGCACTAGAGGCTCAAAGGGGCCAGTTTCATACTATCCAAACTGTTTAATCAGTCCAAAATCCAGCCTCTGTGTGAGGATCCTGCACTGCTGAGGGGTTAGTGGTGGCTAGGGGGCGTGTCTACTCCTGCTGACACAGGCATGCCA